>RJWJ010028015.1:0-21727 GCA_004363605.1 Indri indri
AAATCTCAGCAAGACTTGTGTCCTCCAGCTCCCAAGCTTATACTGGTCGGCCAGTCCTCCAAGGCTGATGTTCCCATCTCTGTCCTTCCTGGAGACTTTCCTCTCAGCAGTGAGCTGCGGAAGAAACTAGAGCACCACCTCTGAAAGAGGCTCATCCAACACTGGTGGGGCCTGCCCTGCAGGGTCCTTGAGTCTGTGTCCCTGCTGAATCCTCCCAGAGACGCTCCTGATACACCCAAGTCAAAGGGCCACTATGGGCTCTCATGGCTCTCCTTCTTTAAAGGGCAGGGCAGTGAAGGTCCAGAAAATTTTGGATTGAGTCAGTCGGGAAGCTTCCATGACAGATGCTTAGAAATGCTCCTGCTACGGAAGGACGTGAGGAAGGATTCGGGACACAGTCTGGAGCATGGCCCAAAACATCATCCATTGAGTGACCCAGAGAGGTCTGCAGATAAGGGTCTGGGCTCCAACTATGTGGAAGCCCTAGAAAGTCACATGAGGAGCCTGTCAAGAAATAATCCGAGGGCCTCAAGGGTGAGCCTGGGTCAGAAACAACTTGAAAATGCCCTGCCAGTACCACTCAGCCAGAAATTTGAGGACATCAATGAGGGCCAGATTTCTGGGACTGAGCATAATTCGTGGCATCATACCAAGCACAGAATGCCTCTTCCTCAGAAATATCATAGCCAAATAAGACATGGAAATTCGGCAGCGTTGGTGGGTGGGGACCACAGCCTGAATACCTCCCAGGAGATTCGCTTCCTTGACCCCCGCAAAAAATAGCTGTTGGAAGCTCGTATTAAAAGTTATCATATGAGGACTGTGTGGGGTCTTCCCACCAAGGTCCTTGAGTCCAGGCAAATCTTCAACTTGAAAAAGGACTCATTCAAGTCTTTTTCTCTACCTAACTTTGTTGCTTCAGACAACCTTACTTCTAGGGTGGATTCCAAAGATGGAGTCTCCAGACCCCTTAGAAGAAGCCCTAGAGCTTTTAATTCAGTCCCAGCCTGGATCATCTCCTCTCTGCCACCTCACCTGTGGGCAAAGGACAGGGAGCCCTAAGACCGTCACCCCCCCCCCGATACCCACCGTGAGCTTACAAAGAACGACCAGATGACCTCGGATGGCAGACAGACTCTTCCATCCCCACTGACAGCAGCGTAGACAAAGCGAGTCAGAAGCAGACTGTGCCTGTCAATAGACACAGGCCAAAGCCCCCACAAGGCAAGCTGGGGCTGGACACGAGCCAATGGTTGAGACAGTCACTCCCAGCCATGGGGTGGAAAGGTCTCATGGCAAAAGGATGAAGAATTCAGAATATTTTCCCACACTCAACAGGTCTGGGGAGACATTCAACTTAGAGGAGCTCCGTGCTCTTCAATGACAATCTAGGAACAACTTTACAACCATCAAGTCAGAAAGCTCCCTGGCAATAAATATTCCATTTCATTTCATTCTCTCTGACCTTTGTCGTTTGTTTTCTTTTGCTGCCTTTGGGTTTGGCTTCCTCTTCCTTTTCTAGTTCCTTGAGATTGATGTTAGGTTGTTATTTTGTGCTCTTTCTGACTTTTTGATGTGGACATGTAAGGTATGAATGTTTCCCCTGAGAATGCTTTTGACAAATCCCCAAAATTTTGATAGCTTGGGTCCCCTTTGTCATTCAGTTCAAGAAATATTTTGATTTCCATCTTAATTTCATTATTGACCCAATAATCATTCATCAGCAGGTTGTTTAATGTCCATGACTTTGTGTAGAATTGAGTGTTTCTCATGGAATTGATTTCTAGTTTTATTCCACTGTGGTCTCAAAAGACACATGATTTCAGTTTTCTTAAATTTGTGAGATATGTTTCGTGGCCTAAGATATGATCAATCCATGTGCTGCTGAGAAGAATGTATATTCAGTAGTTTTTGGGTAGAATGTTTTTTAAATTTTGTTAGGTGCATTTGTTTTAGGGTGTCATTTAAGTGCAGTGTTTTTTTTATTTTCTGCTTTGATGAGTTGTCCAGCTCTGACAATGGGGTGTTGAAGTCCTGGCAATTATGAGGCTACTATTTATTTCCTTGCTTAGTTCTAACAGAATTTGTCCTATGTATCTGGGAGCTCCTATGTTAGGTACACATATATTTAGGATTGTTATGACTTCTTGTTGAATTGATACCTTTCCCGTTATTTAATGACCATCTTTGTCTCTCTGTACCACTGTTGATTTAAAGTCAATTTTGTCTGATATGAGAATGGCTACACCTGCTCTTCTTCGTTTTACATTTGCACGGAATATTTTTTCCATCCTTTCACATTGACCCTGTGTGCATCCTTGTGGTTTAGATGTTTTTCCTGGCCAGCCCTTGTGCATTTTCTTTTGCCCCTTCATGGATGCCTATGATTCTTATATTTGTCTCTTTTACATAATCCAATATTTTGTAGGCTTTGTCTATTTCTCACAATTTTGTCTGTTTGTTTTTATATTTGACCGAGTTAATTTAAAAGAGTTGTCTTCAAGCTCTAAGATTCTTTCTTCTGCCTGGTCTAATGTATTCTTAAAGCTTTCTACTGTGTTTTGTATTTGTTTAAATAAATTTTTCATTTCCAGATTTTCCATTTTTTTAATATATTGATGTCTTTAGTGAATGTTTCATTCATTTTCTGAATTGTTTTCCATTTGAAAACAATTGTGAGTTGGTTTTCCATTCTTTCCTGGATTTTGTTGTATTTCCTTACATTCCATATTTAGAATTCTTTATCTGTCATTTCTATATTTTCATTTTTGTTGGTATCCATCGTGAGAGAGCTGGTATTCCCTTTGGCTCTGATTTTCATACGTCCAGAGTTCTTTGGCTTATTCCTTCTAACCTGGAGCAGCTGTTGTTACTTATTTTGGGATTTTCTTTTGTTTAATGGGAGATTTTCTCCTCCCCTCATTTGTAAATGTGAGTCAGTTGCGTATGTTGAGTAAGAACCTTTGGTTTTGCTTGTGGGTGCTTTGATGGTGATCTAGGTTCTGGATGGATGCCTTGGTTATAGATATCCTTAGTGTGGTGGTTTTCTCAGTTGCTGGTTGTTTGTAGGCTGTAGCAGTGGTGGGCTATGTATGCGGGCAGATTCCCTGTCTCTTTCTGATAAGGGAGAATGGAGGCCTTTGAGATCCTTTCTCTTTCCCTAGCCCTGTGGTCTTCTTAACTGTGAATTGTATTGGTAGACCCTGTTTAATCTCTGAGACAGTAGATGGTACTTACGGGTAAGAATCAGCCACACCCTATATGATTGAGTAAATTCTGTAAAGGGTTGTGTGAATTGACCTCTCTGTCATAGGTGGCACTTGCCAGATGGAAAAATCTACAGTGTTGTTTTTGGGACCCGTGCCCAGCTCTCACCCCTCAGGGGAAGCACTCAAATGCCCCAGGTGGCGTGTGGGGCCCTAGAACTTCCAGGTGAGTCCTCATTCTCTACCACAGCAGATATGGATGGGGTAATGAGGCTGGGTGGGGCTGGGTTGGGTGAGCTTGCCCTCAGGCTCCACAGAAGTTGATAAGGTAGCTCCTTCTGCAGGGGTCAAAGGTCTGCTCCCAGCTTCTGGGGAAAGCTGACAGTGGGGGGCTGAGGTGGCCCCACACAACCAGAATGTCTGATTGTGGAGGCAGGGACACACAATCTGTGTGTCAGAAGCAGGTTTTTATTTTCTCCCCCCTCCCCTGCTCCACAGTCTCCCTCCAGCCTCTGCTGGTAGGCAAGAGGTAATCTCAAACTAGGTGAGCTCCTCCATGATGATGCTGTGGGATGGGAGCTTTTTCTAATAGCCCGCCCCGGGCTGACAGCATGGCCTTCCTTTGGGGGGAGGGGGGTGCTCTGCAAGTGTGCTGTGGCTGGGACCCACACCGCACTCTCTTTTCAGTTCTGCCCATGTGGGCTCTCTCACTTCCTGAGATTAGTTCACAAATCTCCCCTCTGTGCCCCTAAGCAACATGATTGAGTCCTAGGGGTTTGGGATATGGCCTGCAGACCTGTCCCTGGGTCCCCTGGTGACTGTGCCAAGGAAAAGTGTGCTTGTCCTGAGTCGCCTATGGGGTGCTAAGCAGGATTGATGCCCCTCCACTTCAGGGTGTGCCCTGATCTGATGGAGCAGCTGGGCAAGCAGCACCGGGGAGGGCTGGTGAGCAGGGATCTCACAGTCCAAACACCCCTTAGCCTGCTGCAGGACTTTAACAGGAAAGGCTTGAGCTCCACTCGCTGTGGAAGCCCTGGTATGGTGGATGCTCCAACAGAAGAGAAGAAGCAGCTCCTGAGAGCCCTGACTTAATCGTCTCTCTCAGCAGCCAAGTGTTGGAGAGGGAAGGGGAGGAAAAAAGCCTGGATGTAAGAAAACTAGCATTCTGATCATCTCTGTCCCTCTCTCCAAAAGGCAGTCCACCTGGAATGTCCAGGCTGTGGGGTCATACAGATCCCCTGGGACCCATTGGCCCCTGAGGCTCCTGCAGTCTGGCTGGAGTTGGGAAATGTTTGTGTGGGAATGAGCAAGATGAAAACTGAGGGGTTCATGCCCCCTGGGGAGGGCAAAGGTGCAAGGTGGGTAGAGAAGCAATATGGTGCCTGCCGTCTTGGCTGTGGTCTGTGGTGACCGGAAGCATCCAAAGGGGTCTGGCAGGCTGGTGCTTTGTCCTCAAGAAGCTCCCAGTTCACTGGCAACAGCAGCTTTTGGACTGGTGAGGGTAGAAAGGCTCTCCAGCAGCTCTGGAGCCTGCTGACTGCCGGAGATGTGAAGGAGGGAGAAACAAACTGCTCCACCTACACTTTTCACTGGACTCCAAGCCTCTTGGGGATTGACATCTGCCCAATATCTTGCTCCTTCTTGTTCTGCTCCACAACTTCTTCCCATGCAATCTCTGGTAGGTTCTGGCACTTTTCCCTTGGAATTACACCCAATCTATGTTTGTTTGTTTTTTTCTTTTTCATCTAAAACTGTTCCTTCTTTCTGAGATGCTCTGGCAGCTGTTGTCTCTGGTCAGCCATCTTGTCTAGTCCCTCAGAATGCACTCTACATACTATTGTAGTAAGCTGTAACTTACACCGAATATTTACGTCAGAGTGCTAATTTTATCAAATCTCCCATCTAGTCCTCAGAGGCTACTGGCTACCCCAGCATGTGGCACACACATTCATCTTAACTGAAAATACGGATCTGTGCATGCCAGACACTCAGAGTGGCACAGATCATCCCTTCCCAAACCAGCAATTCTACTATCTAAAATAACAATGTGTGGAAATATACAAACATAAATATGTTTTTCAGACATTATTTATAGGATATTTTATTTATAGCTGAGATCAACTAGCAGGGACCACATTTGCTCTCCCACCTGAATCAAAAACAACAACAGATACTGGGCAAGATACATGAAACGATGGTTTCCAAGACATCATCCGTCAGGTGATGAAGGATAGTGACCACTGGGAGATGAGAAGAGAATCATGTGAGCCTTCTGATTGCCCAGCTTAGTGCTTCCAGAGAACCTTCTGATTCTCCAGCTTAGTGCTTCCAGAGAGTTTCTAGACTGTGGCACAGGGAGGGGTACCCCAGGCAGGACTCAGATATTGCACTGAGTTGAGGAGACAGAGCTAAGAGTCTAAGAGATTAAACTGGCTAGAGAGAAGACAGACACACAGAAGGAGAACTCTGGACAGCTGTGGAGAGTCCCACTGAGTATTCAGCAGAAAACTGATTGCTGCCTGTGTGTGAGGAATCTGCTGAGAGCCAAAAAAGAACCATTTGGGAGAAGTAGCGGGAGTAGTGCCTGGTGCTTACACAGGACTGGGAATAGTTCTTGTGCCCACCAGACTGGTAAAAATCATACAGTTTTTGCTTAGGGTACACAGAAGCAGGATGGAAATAGGGTGACAGAAGCAAGGCACTCAGGAAACAAATTTAAGGAGGCACTCAATCTCAAGTTCATAGAAGCGCAGGACTGGCACATGAGGGCAAGTGCCTCCTTAAATTCTGCAGCTGAGCATCCCCTTGTTAAGTAGGCCCTTCTGCCCAGACAGGAACTTACCGGAGCCCAAGTGTAAGCTCCTCCTTGCATATTTGCACCCTGGATCCTCACTTGTCTCACAATAGTCTCAGCTTTACTCGTAAGATATGAATAATTTGTCATAATCTAAACACATCTATGGTCCTTCTTTAAAAAATCTTAAAAGCAAGATCCCAAAATCTCAATCTGTTCCCAAATAATTTAACTGTGTCACAGACCAAAACTCAAGAATATTTATAGGAATGCAAAAATAGCTAGTACCCACCCCAAAAGGTGATAGTCACAAGGTCTGGCAATGCAAAGAAGCAGGAAAATATAGTCCATACTGAGGAGTAAAACCAACCCAGAGCAGACACAAATGTTAGCATACCGGAGAAGGGCATTAAAGCAATTATTATAATTGTATTCCATATATTCAGGAGTTAAGTGGAAACATGGAAGTTATAAATAAGATCCAGAACAGCAATATAAACTATAAAAAATTAAGCACAGATTGAAAAAAATGAAAAGGGCATCATTGAGCTATGGAACAGATTCAGGCAGCCTAATGTACATGTAATTAGAGCCTATGGGGGAGGAAGCGGTAAAAAAAATATGTGAGAAATAATAGCTGAAAATTTTCCAGATTTGATGAAACTATAAACCTAAGACAAAATAAGCTTAATGAACTTCAATTATGAGAAATATGAGCAAAACCACACCAAAGCATATCATGCTCGAAAAACATGACAAAAGGGAAGTTTTAAAGGAGTCATGGGGGAGGGGGACACATCACATACAGGGGGAGAAAGATAGAGATGACAGTGGTTTTCTGGCCAGAAACCATGCATGTTAGAAGACATTTGAGCAGTATCTTTTAAGTATCAAAAGAAAAAAAATTCGCAAACTAGAGTTCTACACAGTAGAACTTCTACAGAAGTATTTTAAAAATAGAGATGTAATAGACTCTTCCAGACATACAAAAGCTGTAAGAACCATAAGACCTGTACCATAAGAAGTGTTGGGAGAAGTCCTTTGTATGGCAGATAAGTACTGTACATGCAAAGGTGTGCAACAGCATTAGTCATCAGGGAAATTCGAATGGCAACCTCAATGAGATACTGCTACGCACCTGTCAGAATGGTTAAAATTAGAAAGCTTGATCACATCCAGTATAGTCAAACATGTAGAGCAACTGGAACACTCATACGCTGTGGGCAGGACAAGAAAATATCACAACCACTTTGGGATACAGGTTGACAGTTTCTAAAATATTAAACATATACCTACCATATGATCTAGCCATTCCAATCCTAGATATTTACCTGTGAGAAAAGAAACAAAACACACATGCATGCAAAGACTTGTGCACAGATTCTCATAGTGGCTTTATTTTTGATAGACCAAAACTGGAAGTAACGCAATGTACATCAACAAGGAAATATGTGAAGAAAATGTGGTGTGCACATACAAAGAAACACTATTCAGCAATAAAAATAAATGAACTTTTGCTACACTCAACCACATGGATGAATATCAAATTATCCAAGCTGCAGGAAAGAAGCCAGGTGATAGCGAGTATGTGCTGTGCTATGCCACGTCTATAAAACTCTGCAGAATGAATACTGGTCTTCAGTGATGGAAGATCCAGCCTGGGGAGGGTGAGCAGAGAAGAGCAAGAGGAATTAACAAGGCTCATGGGGACACATTTAGGGATAAAGTAAGTGTTCATCATCTTGACTATAGTAACACGTTCATGGGTATATACATGTATCAACACTTACCATCTTGTACACTTTAGATATGTGCAGTTTATTGTATGTTAATTATGCCTCAATAAAATGTTAAAAATATCGTTATAATTATGAAAATCTAGAAAGGCATTTAAAGTCCAGCAATAGCAGATCGGTCACATGTAGCACAGTAAAATTCATATACTGGAATGTAATGCAATAATTGAGAACAATGTTTTAGAATTAAATGTATTGACCTTGAATAATGTCTATAATATATTATTAAGTTAAAAAACAAGTTGACTAATTCAATCCTCTTTGGTAACAGAACAATATTACCTATGCATTGAAATAAATCGAGAAATTAAATTCTAAATGTAGTTTGGAATGCAAGAATTATGAGTAATTTTTATTCTTTATAATTTTCTGCATTTTCTCATCTACTTAAATGAATAATTACATAATAATACATTTTCACAAAATATTATTGGTATGCAAAAATACTATTTTTAAATAAGAGTATTAGATATGTGACATAAAATATAAAGAAAAAAATCAGAAGTTTTATCGGTGGGCTCCTCTGGTGCAGAGTCCTCCAATCAACAGGCAAGCGAAGGAGCTCCCATCCCACAGACGTGAAAGCCGAATCCCATAGAGACAAACCGCCTGCTTAATGTCACACTGTGATTAAGTGTCATGATAGAGGGTAGGCTGACAGAACTCCCCACCCCCCTGCATCTTTGTGGAACGCTTCTTCCATGATAACAAAAAAGAACAACTTGAGCCAGACTTTCTTTTTATCCGTCAGTCTGTAGGCCTTCCTGATAAATCAATGGTCTATCTGCAACTTCCTCAGAGAGATGATCAGCGCAATGATTTAGCAGCCCCTTCAATCCAGCCTACATTACCAACAAGCATAACAATAGCTCCTATTTGCCCAAGGACACTGGTTCCTCTCATGCAATGTCCTTGTTTTTTTCCCATTCATACCAAGCCATGAAACATACTCGGAGAGTAGAGCAAGAGAGAAAGATGTGGATAGCCTCTGAGGATGGCTTGGTTCTCCTGCTCCACATTCAAGCCATGTCCTTTGGAAGCAGCAATTTGACAGTCTTGACCCCGACTTGACTTCCGTGTAGTGTTTTCTGATCAGGAGTGGGGTGGCTAAAGAGACTGAAACAAACTGAAGGTCATTATGTCCATCAATGCCAACAAGTATGAGAAGCTGCATGACAGATAGCTGCATTTACTAGATGAAATGCTTAATGGCTATTATTTTGTTGTTTTGATGGATCTGAGCCAGGGATAACTTAACATACTGGTCATTCTGTCCTGCACGATACCCTGTCAGGTTTCCACCCCATATATACTGCACAACAAGAGAACGTACATCAATTAAACCTTCCCACAGTGACTCATTGAAGAAGCTGAAAGGCCTTTAATATCATTCTATACGGAAAATATTATCATCATACATACTCTTGGAATGAAGAGTCAGATGAAATTTAGAAATTATTTACATCCTTTCTCTTACAAAGGATGAAATAAAGATGCTTGTTAACATAACACAGGAAGCTACTGGCATAAGCAAGTCCAGAACTTAGGTCTCTGGAGTGTTGATTGTCCAAACTGTCTCTGAAACAATGTCTGAAATACTATTCATGATAAATGTGTGCATAAAAACAAATTTTTATTCAAACAGAATGAAGAGCTCACTATACCTTGTGTTGAGTATTTTGCCAAATAAACTAGTTTAAACTTTTTACCAGATTCAGTATGTTAGATTTTCTTACCACAAAGTAGGCATTAAAAATAAATTAGTATCTACCTACATTAGAGGGATGGATAAAATTATACATACAGATTTAAAACATTTATGTTATAACAAATATTAATAAAATTAATATTAATAAGTATTATCAATAGCAGTAATAAAAATGACCATTTATTTTTCAAAGCCAAGCCAAAAGCAATTAATAATTCAAGTTGGCAACATTCCTCTCATTATGTCTTGAAATCTCATGATTTGTAGATATTCTCCAATTAATGAATGTGCTGTCCAGACATACACTAGCACTAATTTCTTTGGAATTATGTTATTGCTTACCTTGAGAGTTATATGAACAGGCCTCGGTGTCTATTATTTTATTTACTTTAGGGGTCTTGTTGATGATAATCTTTAAAATGTTAGTCTTCTCTTACAAGAAGACTATGCTATCAATTTCTCATAGGGATCATTAGTAGAAATAGTTATGGTGTTACTCAGCCATAAGTTTTCTTTTTTTAAATTCATGTTTTGATCTTTTCACTCTTTATAGTGGGTGCATGAAAGCTCAATGTTACCTTTAACTGGCATATATATGCATTTTATGTGTTCTCCACAGTCCTGGATTCTACACTTACGTTAATATCAACTTTGCCCAGATTTTCTCAATTATTTTAAGACATTAAAAAACTTTTTCCAAGGTCTAAAAAGATATTGTTGGAACGTAATAACTGGTACAAATAAACATCAATAAAGGATTTTTTGTTAAATGGAGTGAATTGAATACATGTATTGATCTTCACTCCTTCCAGAAAACCCTCTAAAATCTTAGCAAAAGGAAAAAAGAAAGATATAAATCCACATAGACTAAGAGAATAGGATGTGTAACAACTGATGAAAGATAACTTTTTTTTATTTTTTGGAAAATGTAAAAGAGAGATGGTGAGTAAATAACATAGCAGAACAGAATTCAAAAGAGAAATGCGAAGCTTCCAGAACAAACCCTGGGAAGCCACAGGAATCAGAGACAACATGCAACCAGGGAAACATGGATAGGATAAGGCTGAAAATTGGGGTGGGGGGTTGAATTAAACTCTGAATAAAGAACAGTTAGAACCCCAGGTCTCCTCTTCCCACCACGGCAGAGAACAAAGGCTTATTCTCTAGAGACCCTTAACCAGGGCAGGTGTGGACTCAGAGACCCCAAGCGCCATGGAAGAGCTGCTCAAAACTCTTGTAGCAAAACCCATCCACCAGCAAGCCCCTCCCATACACAGAGGTCTCCCTGTGGTTCAAGAAGGTGTCTCCACTGAACGCTGGGAGCTGGTGGGGCCTCTCTTCATGAAACTATTCCATGTGGTTGTCTTGGGCTTTCTGTTGTCTTCCGGTCTCAAAACAGTCAGACTTATACTACACCGGCATCACTCAGAACAAGCGTTTCAAGAAACAAAACGTGAAAATTCCAGTCTCTTAGGACCTGGACCCAGAAACTGGCACAGTGTTTCCTCTGCCATATTCTATTGGTCAAAGCCATCCCAGAGCATGCCGAGATCCGAGAGGAAGGAACATAAACCTCTTCTCTAAATGGAAACAGTGTCAAAGAATCCGTGGCCGTTTTAATCCTCCACAATTGATAAAACAATAACAGATGGCAGAGAAAAAAAATATCAGAAAACAAGTCCCGGTTATTATAATAGAACAGCCAAAATGTTAAAAGAAGCTATATATTTGTAAGGTAACATTGAAGAAATCTTCTAGAAACTGAAATAAAACAAAAAGATATGAAAATTAGGAAAGAGACATATGAGAAATATTGTGTGTTAATCAAGACAGTATAACCTCCCACTAATTATATCATCAAAAAATAAAGAAAATAAATAAAATTAATATACTAATAGTCGTTTAAAAATAAATGAAAGGAGGTCGAGGAAGAGGGAGAAGCAGAGGAGGAGGAAAGGGATCAAAGGTCGTCAAACAATAGCCAAAAGTTTGCGGAAGTGGAGGACCTGGTTTTCCAGATGTTTTCAGCATAATACTATGAAGTTTTAAAATATAAGAATAAAAGAAAATAAGCTACGTATTTTCAGAAAAACAATATACAAAGAAAACCAGAAAATATAGAAAGGAATGCAAATGACATCATATGTCTTAATGCCAAAACTGGAAGCCAAAGAATAGAGACTAAAAATTCTTAAGGGAAATAAATTTGTACAATTTTACACCCAACAAAATCATCGGTGAAGCATGAAGTATAAAAAAGGAATTTTTAAACATGCACATAGCTGTGTCCACCCAAACAAGGGAGGAATTCAGGAAAGAGAAAGGCATAGGGTCCAGCAGGCAGACGAGAGAACCCAGAACAGAGCAGGTCTCCCCAGCAGCAGGGCCAAGGAGAGCCTGAGGGTCCACGGAGTGGAACTGAATCAACCGGCACAAACCAGAGCAAGGGGGTGGGATGGAGGAATGTGCACAGCAACCACGTTCGGCCATACACGACTCTGCTGAAAGAGCTTGTAGGGTTCTTTCTACGAGTTAGCAAAGAGTGGCAAGGACCTAGAGCACTGAGCAAAACTCCAGATAAAGTGAAAAGCTGCACGTGTGAGGGATGTCGGCAGAGGACTCTCCCTGTCCAATCAGTGAACAATACTTACATTGTCAATATGCTAAGAAGGAGATATTACTAACGTTCACTAAAATCGATGTTTCCTTTTCTTCCTGGTTGTGTAAAAAAACCACCCTTCCCAGTGCTTTTGTGGTTAGGAGAGATGATGCATTTATTTTAGAGCAAAAAATCCCAAGCAGAAGTAATGGGCCACACTAACTCCAGGAAGAGGTGGCGAGAGGATCTGTGTGATTCTCCAATTTCTCTCTTCCCCTGTTGTGGCACCTGAGGAAGTCACGTGTTCTAGATGTTAAAGTCTAGGACCCTGAAAGAACATAATTCTTTACCAAGAAACCAATTCTTCGCCTCTCATCGACCATTGCTGGATAAACACCATACCCTAGGCTGTAAATTTTTAATGTATTAAGTCACTGGGGTTAATTTTGCACTACAGTATATCCTAACCTCTTCCATCTATTATGTAATGTAAATGTTGGCTATCATAATATATTCATACGGAGTTGGGATATAGTAATTTGATTGGGGATGGGGTGTGGGTGGAATGGTAGTCTCATTGAAGTGCTAGTTCTCATCTTTTTTCATAGCAAGTCAGTGGATGATGTGTAAAATTAATACAGAAAGGCGATATAAGCATATATTTAGAAATCAGAGTTAAATAAGAAGAAACTGCCCAGAAAACTAGAAGTGGTTTTGTCAGAAGATCTCAAGGATGGAAAGGGCTAAAAGAGGGGCTATTACTACTTGTTACAAGAATTTTCTTTTGTAATCATGTGCTTTTATTACTTTGATAAAATAAACATTATTTTAAGGAACACATATATTCATAAATATGTGTCATAATGTTACTATATATTATGATTTCCTGTCTTGAGGAGACTGGAATATTGAGTTAAAATTTAGATGGCTTTTTCTTTAAGGTAAACACTAAGCTACCCTAACTGATAAACCCAGACAACTCAGTGGTGTAACACAGTCAACATTCATTCCTTGCTTGTACAAGAATATGGCGTAGATGTTCCTGGTCAGCCAGTTCTCCCACGTGCATTGATTCAAGAGGTTTCTTCCGTCTTGTGACTCTGCCTTCTTCAACTCATTTCTCTTAAGGACTTGGGATTTTCCACCTGCTAGAGGGGTGGGGTTGGAATGGGTCTTCGTCAGTCAGGGTTGCTATAACAAAGTACCATAGATTGGGTGGCTTAGAAACAACAGAAATTTACATTTCATGGTGTTGGATGCTGGAAGTCCAAGGTCAGGGTGCCAGCATGTTCAGGTTCTGGTGAGGGCCCTTTTCTGGGTTGCAGACTACCCTATTCTCATTGCGTCCTCACAAGAGTGAAGGAGGGTAAAGGAGCTCTCTGGGGTCCCTTTCAGAAGGGCACTAATCCCATTCATCCCGGCTCCATCCTCATGATGTAATTATGACCTCGTGGCCCTAATTCACGTAGGGCTCCCAAGGGCCACACCTCCTAATACCATCACATTGGAGTGAGAATTTCAGCATGTGAATTCTGGGGGACATGAGCATTCAGTTCATAGCACATGTTAGTTCAACTGCTGTTGTCTTCCCCTGGTTTGATTTTGGCTGTTCACCTGGCTCTTATTTTTAAATTGAAGGCAGGCTACAAGCCCCCAGGGGAATGCCAACAATCATGAGCCAACATACATATCATCACTTAACCAAACGGATGCAGGGGATAGCACCTGCAGAAGAGGAACTTAAGGGAGAAGGCCCAGGTCATCACGCAGGTGTCTTAATCATGAGGCTGGGTGGAGAACTTCCTCTGGAATTTCTCTTCCTCCTTTTCTGGCTAGTTGGAGCAGGTCTTCCCCTTTTTGGCCTACCAACCTGTGTTACCAAAATCAAGACATATATAGTGCATTATCATTGCTTCTTGATTTATCTGTGTACAGAACACGGCCATATTTATTGGCAGCTAGTAACACCCCAGTAATCATCTGCGGAAGTAGTTCTCTCTGCTTTGCATGCATACAGGCACACCCTCCTGTCTTCACTGCATACCAGTCTGTCAGGTTCAGCCTGAATCACTCCTCTGTGATAGCTTTCCTTATAGAATACCCCACGCATGGGGGAGTTGTTAACACGTTCCTTCATTATCCATAGAGAAAGACTATTACCAGACCTATATTAGGCTATATAGACTGATTTTCTTCTGCACCTATAATAATAGTCACGATAACAATTGCGTATTATTTACTCTGCTCCAGGCACTGTTGTAAGTATTTCACATGTGCTCATTCATTCAATCCTCACACTAGTCCCGCAGGTAGGCATCCTTACTGTTCCCTGTTGGCAGGTGAGGTATCTGGGACACAGAGAAGCTAGGCCATGTGGATATCACAGACGGAGCCAGCACAGGCATATTTTACTGTTCTATTCTCTCGTTCAGAAACACTTAGTAAATGTCTATTGCATGAATGTTGTTTGCATGAACATACTATTCATTGGAAAATGAGAAAGCATTTCATTATGTTCATAATTCTGTTTTTGCTTGTGTTTTTCTTTTTGATGCTTCATCAAGGGACAAGATGAGAAATAGGGTCACCATCCGTCAGGGTCAGCAATTAGCCTCAAGGGACAAGTAGAACTCATGCACGGAATATATATGAAGTGTTCTATCCAAGCTTGGGTGGTAATAACAAATCTCATTTATTTTGGGGACTGCCATTATTCCTAGAAATACAAGCTGAAGACAAGTGGGTTTAATGCTAGATACTAGGAATAGAAAAATAAAAAGTGCAAAATATAGCCCTGCCCTTTTATGGCTTAGAGTCTAGTGTAGAGATTAACAAATAAATAAATAATTACACTGCAACATAATTAGAACAGTGGTAAAATTAATGGTAGCATACTTTTGAGTAATTGAGTAGTATTTTATTGTGGAAAAATATATCATTCTAAATTTTTGGCATAAAGCTAAGTTAAAAATAATTAAGTACACAATTTATTTTTCTGTTACACACACACACACACACACACACACACAAACATCTTTGATTTATTCACTTATCGGTTATGTAAACTTGAACAAAGGTCTCCATTTCCTCACTTCTGAAATGGAAATAATAGTATTTCCACTTTTGTATTGTATTAATAGCATTATATGAGATGACATATTGTTAAATGATTTTTATAAATACTTGTTCAATCAACAATTGGTATTTTTGTACCCATTAATCAAACATACAGTTAGATAGAAGGAATAAGACCTAGTGTTGACAGTTCGGTAGGGTGCCCACAGCCAAAAATAATTTTTTTCTGTTTCAAAATAGCCAGAAGAGAAAAATTCAACTGTTCCCAACATAAAGAAAAGACAAATGTTTGAGGTGATGGTTCTCCCAATTACCCTGATTTGATCACTACACATTGTATCCATGTATCAAAATATCACGTGTACCTCAAAATATCTATGACTATTATGTATCGGTTTTTTTTTTTAAGAAAATATGAGTAAAACCCAATTTGGGTATTGTATTAAAGGCAATAAAAATCCAGCCAGTGATGACTTCCAGTCTAGATAAGATGACACAGAGACATCCCCCCCCTACTTCCTGCTAAATGCAGCTATGAACCCTGGAAATAATGCAAGAGACAACCAAAGGAAAACTCCAACAGGTGGTAAGAAGAAGGGGAAATAGTTTGAGACCCCAGGAATGGAGGAACAGCACGTCAGCAGTGTGTCTTGCATTCCCCCCACACAGAAGGCTGCCAAGACCTGGCATTTGCTGTGCCCTGACCCAGCAATAGAAGATAGCCCAGGCAGACTCCTCCATCCCTGCCCCCACTCCTCAGTCCCCACACATCCAGTCTAACAACTGTCCCTCTGACAGTGTCAGGTGAGTCCAATACCACTAGCAAAGGGAGATTGATTGGGAGCCCTGCCAATATGCAGCAGCCAGGAAAGAATTCCACTTTCCCAAGTGCCTGAGATCCCCTCTCCTGCTGAGAGATGAGGTGGGCAAGTGAAACACAAAATAGGGTCTGAGTACAGCAAGCAGCCCAGGTGGGGAAGCCTTTTTGTCCCCAGGGGCACATGACTCTCCTTCTCTACCTAGAAACACTGAGGCAGTGGGAAGGAGAGGAGAGGAGTGGGAAGAGTGCACCTCCTGGGAGATCCTACCATCCTAAAGCATCCTTCCTACAGAGAGACACCTGGCTGCATGGCCTGTGGAAACCCCTTCCACCCCCGCAAGCAGCACAAGCAGGGAGCAGCAGGAGCTCCAGAGGCAGCAGATAAACCAACCACATTAAAGCAACGCCTCACAGCCTCAGAAAATTCAACTGTCATTGCAACCACAGCCCATAAAAGTAGATCAAGACCCTCATGGTAACCTAAACAGTGTGACTGCCTGATAAAATAAAAGATCTAAATAGCACCCAGATGATAGATATGTTAATTAGCTCGATTTTAGTAATTATTTTTCAATGTGCACATGTATCAAAGTATCACATTGTGCACTGTAAATATATACAATTTTTATTTGTCCAATACAGCTCAGTGGAGAAAAATAAGTAAACAAATAGCACCCTCAGTCTCCTGACATAATAGACAAAATATCTAGGACACAAGAAAAAAAATAACCCACCATTCCACCAAGACCCAAGAAAATCACTACTTGAATGAAAAACAACACTCAATTGATAATGACAGCAAGATGAATCAGATGTTGGAATTATCTGACAAGTATTTTGAAAGCAGTTGGAGAGAAATGGCACATACAGGGAAACACCAATTCGAATGAAAGCAGATTTCTCAACCAAAAGCATGAAGGTCAGAAGTAACTGGCACAATATTTTTCAAGTGCTGAAAGAAAAGATACAGATTTCTTTATCTGGTGAAACTATCCTTCAGGAATGAAGGAGAACTAAAAGCATTCTCAGATGAAGGAAAGCTAAAAGAACCTGTTTGCAATCCTTCCTGCCCTTAAAGGTTGGTGGAAGAAAGTTCTTGAAAAAAGAAGGGAATGGGGATAAAATGATAAAAGAAAGAACATCTGGAATAAAGAAGGAACAACAAAAAGAGCAAAAATAGGGGATATACCGTCGACTATTCTTTTCCTCATGACTTTAAAAAAGAAAAATCAAATTTGAGGATAGAAATAAAAATAATATCATTTGATAAAAAAGGTATTTAAAAGACGTGAACGTACCTAAATAGAAATAAAATTTCTGTTCTTACTCAAAGTGGTAAAATATTGATAACAGGCTGTTCTAAGTTAAATTCGTGCATTGTGATATGCAGAGGAAATGCTTCTGAGCAATGCAAAGAGCCACACAGGAAACGCTATGCACAGACCAAGGGTAATCCACGAGAAGGCAAGAAAAGAGAAAATGGGAAATGAAGAAAAGACAATAAAATAGAAAATTTAAGCACTAACAATAATTACCATTAATATAAATGCTTAAATATGCTAATCAAAAGAGCAGGGATTTCACTGGCTAGTATAACTGTATTGCCTGGGGGTTAAGGATATCAGCTCTTAAATTTGGAGATCTATTATACAAATATGGCTTTGCTAGTTATTAGCTGAGAAAGCTTGAACAAGTTACTTGTATAAATCTCAGTTTATTTATATATAACACAGGAATAGTGGCATCTAACTAATATGGAGTGAGCATTTAGTGAAAGCTACATTTAGGAGTAAAGCCCAGGAATGTAAGTTTATTCTACTCTTAAAATGCTTAGAATGATAGTATGTTGTGGATAAGGAGACTAGTAAATGTAAAAGAAAGAGTCCTGATGGGCTTTGAGCAAAGTGAGAGGCTACGTTGAGGGCCACCTTCTTGACAGGAGTTGATTGTATCATTTGGTGCTCAGTGAGGGAAAGAGAACCCACTCTCACGTATTTCACACATGAAGAAGTTTGATTTTCCAAGAGAGACAGACTTCTGTTTTCCTCTTGCACAAGAGTAGAAAAGTGAGTGGGCCAGAGACAGTAGACAGCAGAAATTTATCCTCTCACAGTTCTGGAAGATAGAAGTCTAAAATCAAGGTGCTGGCAGGACATTCCTCCTCTGATGGCTCGAGGGAAAAATTTTCCCTGGAGTCTTCCTAGCTACTGGTGGTCGTCAGCAATCCTTGGAATTCCTTGGTCTTCAGATGTATCATTCTAATCTCTGCCTCTGTCATAACATGGCTTTCTTCCCTGTGTGTCTAAATGTCTCTCTCCGTATAAGGACTCCAGTTATTAGATTTAGGGCCTGGCCAATTTAGCATGATTACACTTTATTAAATTAATTACATCAGGAAAGATCTTATATCCAATTAAGATCACATTCACAGGTACCAGGGATTAGGACTTTAACACATTTCTTTTGACAATACAACTCAACACACAACACAAGCCAAGCCAAATAAATGGCAAAATGATTTTTTAATAAAATTTAGTTTTAAGTAAAATTTTTCTTTCATTAAAATATAACTTTACAGACAAAAAGTAGTAAAATTGTCACTGTATAGCTTATTAAATTTAGTTATCAAATAAATCATACATTCACACGGATTAAAAAATAGAAGAAGGACATTAATAGAATCTGAGTGGTCTCCCCTATGGCACGTTCTTCCCAAGCAAAAGTTAGCCACTATCTTGACTTCAATTAGCATGGGATAGTTTTGCCTGTTTTGCATTTTCTATAATGGAACAATACAATAATTACTCCTGTTTCTGAGCACTTGGACTGAATTTTATATTTATGAGATCATCTTTGTTTTTGCATGTAGCAAACCCTCCAGAAATGAAGACCAAATTTCTCCCGAACTGACCGAGGAGGGTAGATGCCACAGAAATCTATCACTCAGAAAACTGAGTTCAAGAACAAATTATGAGACCTTTAATCTTAAAATTAAAAAGGCTAATTTAGGAAACTGTAATCACCATCAGTACTACCTCAGTGCCTCTTGGACACCCAGGGAAAAAGGAGACCGATGCTGAAATACTGCAACACTGCTCCAGAAAGGCCTCCCAAAGAATGACACATGAGCGCATCTAAATAGCAGAAGCCGGTCTACGTCAAGAAGCACAGCTGCCGAGGGGGCTGGGATATTCTCTGAAGCAGCAGAAAGAACCCGAGAAGGAGGGCAGGATGGAGCGTGAACCAGCAGTCCACATCATCACCACAGCAAGGAACACAAGACGCGCAGAGAGGAGTCGGGGATTGCGCCGGGTTCTGAAAGCTGAGGAGGTATCAGCTGGGAGGACAATGAATAAAGGACATTTTAGGCAAAGGAAGGAGAAATACCTGGGAGGTTCCGGGAACTATTATAGTAAACTACTGGAGTCAAGGTTGAGATTACAAGAATTATTAAAATGACACTGCAATTGAGAAAGCCATATGATCTGTTTTGATTTAATATTGTTTCATTTAAGGAGCTTTATGGGATTAAAGTAATATTTTCATGTGGCAAAAATCCAAACTGCAAAAACATATCAGTGAAAACACAGTCTTCCTCCTGTGTAGCCCAGTGTCCCAGTTCCACTCCCAGGGCCAACTCCTGTGGTCAGTTAAGCTTTTATTCTCTCAGAGATAGTGCAAGCATTTAACAAATTAGAAATATTTAAATATGTCCACATATATATCTATGTATCCCTGTTGCACACAATAAGAGTACAGTAATTCCACTTTGTATCTGGGTTTTATCCTAGAGGTATTTCCTAATTAGAAAATATAAACTACCTCATTTTAAAAAAATAGCTGGTGAGCATTTCATCTAAATAATGCATCTCAATATGTTTTATCAACATTCTTCCTGTATGTATGCCTCTCATTGAGATATACACGTTATAGATATAGATATATAGATATGTAAATCTATACATACACACATATATTGCCTGAAGGGTAACTTTTAAAAAGTAGAAATTTTACTGGGTTAAAGATGTTTGTTTTCAATTTTGATGTATGTTGCCAAATTTTCTCTCAAAGAGATTGCTGTAATTTTTGCTTACAACGGTGCCTCAGGGTGTCCATTTTTCTATAACTACATCCACAAAATAAACCTTTGCTGAGATTCATAAACTGCCTGAATTAATAAATTTGTCAAAATTAATAAGAAAGTAAAAAGTAGATTTATTGTATTTTAATTTGCATTTCTTTCATTCTAAGTGATATTGGATCTGATAAGTTTGACTTCTAGAAAGATATCTGTCGAAGAACTGTATGGTGGATGGACATTAGGTTTGAGAGTTGGAGAGCAATAATATAATGGGACAAAGTGGAGATCATTTTCAATTAATGGCAAGTAAATAAAAGTGATTTAAAAGGTAGGAAATACGCTGTATTTTCACCTGGGAAGATGTAGGAATGGATGGAAAGTGCCTATCTGTTAGCTTCCCCTATTCAACAATATACTTGGTTTAAGCATGTTGAGTTTTGATTTTTTTTTCCTTTAAAATGATAATGACTTCAGTTGACGTTATGCTGGAATCTGTCCCTAAATACTCTACTCAGGTACTGATCAAGAGTCTAGACCTCCTCTCCCAATCCAAAAATCTACTTTTGTTCCTGAAAAATAGTTTGTGGCACAGGGATGTTGCTATGAAGCTATTCATTGACTTGAGTGATGTGGCAATGAAATTGTAGATAGTATCGTTTTAAGAGGCTATTCTTTGAGAAACACTGGAAACCAAGCCATGATTTAGAAACAAGAAAAGGCAAGCATCAAAACACGGTAACAGCTGGTGGTTTGGAAGGAAATACATAGAGGCTGATCAACTTTAAAATAACCCCATTAATGCCCCTATCTGGAATGAGGCTGTTTTTAAACAAAATGGACTTTTGGAAAGATAATTTAGTTTCCTTTGCTTGGCAAAGGCTAGCATGTGCTTTTAGTTTCTGGAAATATTACATATTTTAAAAAAACGGGATGGTACAAATTTGAGAATTTCCATGCTAGGAGAGACTTTAGAATTAATCTATACTGATTGCCTCATTCGTAGACCAGAAAATGAGACAAATGGTGAAATTACTAAAAATTCTCATAGCAGATTAGAGGAAGAACTGGGACAAGACCAGTTACTATGACTCCTAGGCTGGTCATCTTAGATCACACAGCTGATGATCACACTATGTGGTATCATAAATGGAATAGAATTGTAGAAAATTTCAGTGCATAAAAAGCACTCATACTGGTTGCATTGACTATGTTATCAATGAAAGCTCTGATGACAAATATACTTAAATTATTAGTTATAAAAGCAACATAAATTCAGCCTGCTAAATGTCATAAGACACAGTTTTGTAAATATAAAAGAAAGGCTACTATTTATTTTTCCTCTAAATAGTGGAATAACTCTTTTGCAGTCTGAATTATAAATATGTAGTGGCCAGCCATTTCTTTTTTTTTCCCTTTATTCTGTCTCCATTTTTTTTTTTTTTTTCCTTTTACTGTATGATCTTGTGCCCTGTGGGACACAGGCAATGAGAAGAATGAATGCAGGTATGCAGAGAGCCTCTCATCACTGACTTACATTGGGTAGATATCAGGATGGGAAGCTCTGTACTCTTAACTTTACAGAGGTTGTCCACGATGATTTACTCTTTAAGTCCTTAAGGGATCCATGTCATTCAAACACCTAATAAGA
>RJWJ010028016.1:0-21732 GCA_004363605.1 Indri indri
CAACATAAAGTACAAACAGGTGTAAAGAAAAATTATGATAAAGTATGGAGGTCTTATCTTGAGAAATGTCCAAAATGGAATCTTTAATCTGGGTTCCCAGATTAATGAAATCACCGATAAAAACATTCCATTTTTCTTGCGTCTTCTGTGGTTAGCAGAGGGGTATAGTCTAGCTATGTTAGCAACTTTAAAGCACATTCTAAAAGGAATTAGCCTTCATAAGGTGTTTGCATTAACTGGGTAGTGTTGATCAAGGGTACTCTGGAGAAAGATTGAATGCAGAAATCAACTCTTGTGTTTGTAACTTTGTCCCACATGGACCTTGCTCTTTAGTGGACTTCAGTCCTTTAGTCCATTAGAAGACTTAAAAGGCCCTGAATACACATTTTCTGCATTTTGGTGGAAGGGTTCCTGCAGATGGTTGGGTGGGGGTTTTTTTTTGGTTCTTGGCCACTGTCTGTTGAGTGCCATTTGAAGGCCTGTTGTTTCTTAATCCTTTTTCTTGGTGTGACTGGCCAGGAAGATGCCACTGAGTCATACCCCACCCCCACCACCCCCGGGTGACTTGTCCCTTCTTTAGAATAATCAATGTTTTCATTTGTGCTACATCTCTATGGAGAATCTGCCACCATGAGGATTTGCAAGCATTGATTATATCTTGCCTTCCAGAGGTGGTGATCTCACTTTGACCCTTGGGCCACAAACAGATAGAATGGCTATAGACACCTGTGTTCTTTTGAGTCTCGATACATGCGGCTGTCAAACTAGTTTGGGAACAAAGAGAAAACTGTGTGGTTCTAGGTTGAAATGGGCAGTGTTCTGCTGGTCCTTAGTCTTTGAGAGGTCTTAGTTAACACTCATAGAATAGTGGAATTTTTTGAGGTAGAATTTAACATTTTAATCTACTTTTAATTCATTGTATCTGAGGTTCTAAAACAATCTGTAGCTACGTTTTGGGCACAAGTCTACATTGTCATTTCTTAAGCTTTAAGAAATTAGCATACGCTTTTATGATATAAAATAAAGGTTCTCAAACTGTGAATGAAATCTACAAAGGCCGTAAGTATTCTTCAGCAGTTTGGTTGATGAGATGTGTTAGTGCTTTTGGAACATAATGAGTGAGAGTGGACTTGCATTCTTCATGCACTATACATATAATATGCACTGATAGAAAAGCACAGAAGACATATCTGCTAGAGTTTCTTTGTGCGTTTCACTACTGTCCCAGGGCACTGCTGTCTGTACAGTTCATTTTAGTGTTTGGATGTTGCACAAGTAACCATTTAATTTCAAATGTAAGTGTCCAAAGAAACAAGTTTTTAGTTTTTGTTCATATTTCTCTTTAAAGTTAGGATGGGAGACAGCTTATCTGACTTCCATTTTATAAATATTACAAACTTTTTTTCTTCAGTAAGAAAATAGGGAAGGACAATAAAACCATGAACTGTTTTGCTTTATGTATGTTTTTCTCATAATTGTTTTTGAAGTTTGCTTATTAGCTTAATACCTTAATAGTACTTTTAAAAAATCATCTTTGGTAAGTATTGACTTATTCTAGATCCGTGTACAATTCTGATTTTTAATCTTATTTGTTGGCTTTAATGAAAATTTAAAACAATCTTATGTCAGAATAAAATGGTTAATCAAATGGAATTATAGTTCTTGTATTAGCTAATTTAAGTGAAATTCTATTTAAGATTATCTTTCATCTAATCAAAATGGGGCATACAGTTTAGTTTGGATGGGAAAGGGAATAAGAATTGATTTTTTTTTTTATATTGTGCCTATTTCCAAAACACAATTAGAAGTAGCTTTTCACATTATGCTGTGAAGACTAGGTAATGTTCATGGAAGAGATATAGTCTTGAAATGATTTGCTTGGGAGTAAGTTTTAGTCTGAAAAAGGTGAAGATATTTATGCTGGGTCATGTTAAGCAAATTATTTTATTAGGAACCTACAAAAGCTGGCAGACAAAAAGTGATGAAATGTTTCACTAAATATGTGATGTTCAATGAGAAAACTGGATTTTAATCCTTCTTATGTGAAATGATTTAACATTTGATTTTTGCCTAAATTAAAGCAGTGTTTTATTGCTTTACCTTATAGGGCATTTTAATGCTTGTAGAAAGACTGTGTAAGTAAACCCTTCAAGTGATTCTGTTCATTGTAGCATGAAGTTCTTGGTGCTTTTTTTGGTTAATTGTCAGATATTTAGTGAGAGCAGAAAAGGAATGCAAAAATACCTGTTGGGTTCACCTTGTAATAACTGAAACATGTAGAGCAGGTTTCTTGTGTTTCTGGATTTATTACACTGTAGCTGAAAAGTAGCTTGGTCTTTTTCCCTCAGTGTTAATGAAAGGATAAAGATTGGTTTTCATTTACCTGTATTGGGCGTGACTGTCATAAATAAAGGGTTTTCAGTAACTCATGTTTGTGAATTGGAGTTTAAATGTTTGCAGGATTACTGTATTTCCAGAGACCACTAGATTGTTAGCTATACTCTCCACTGAAAAAATGAACAAAGTCCTATGTCTTAACAGCTATTATGCTGTAACTTTTTGAAAGCTTTTTGATGTAAATAACACCAATTTAGAAATAAAAACCTTTTGTCTTACATACAATTTGAATGACGGAAGGTTGTTCAAATATTGGCTTTATGTAAAAACATTGTTATGTTAAATTTAGACTCTTTGTAATGCAGTATCAATAAAATTGGCTGCTTGGGCAGTTTTAGTTACTACCTTAACCTGGTTTCTGCTACTGTTACTTGTTATCTTAGGTTCTGAGTTACTCATTTTACTTAAGTTACCATCTCTGTGGACCAATGAAAAATGGCAAGTTAAGCATGAGATAAAAGTATGTTTATATAATAGGAAGAAATAATAAAAGGTATAATGTCTTTGAGGCTGGGTGCAGTGGCTCACTCCTGTAATCCTAACACTTTGGGAGGCTGAGGCAGGGGGATTGCTTCTGAGACCAACCTGAGGAAGAGTGAGACCCTGTCTCTACAGAAAAATAAAACCAGCCAGGCGTGGTGGAACATTCCTGTAGTCCCAGCTACTCAGGAGGCTGTGGCAGGAGGATCGCTGGAGCCCAGGAGTTTGAGGTTGCAGTGAGCTGTGATGACGCCACTGCACCCTAGCTTGGGAGACAGAGCCAAGACCCTGCCTCAAAAAAAAAAAAAAAGTGTAGTGTCTCTGCAAAAGTGCAAATAAAGAACTGGTAGGTATTCTTTATTTCAAGCATTTAAGTTGTAGCTGTTGCTTTAAAGCAAGGTTATAGCGGAGGTCTTGAGATGTGAATTGGATATATAAAATCCAGCAATTCTTAAATTTATACTAAAATCAGGTTTACTAATAGGAATGCTTGACCTTGGATTTCAGGAGAGAAAGAAATAGCTCTTCTTTGTTTGATGCCTCAGCTATATAATAGTAATTTTTATTTAAAATCTTGAAGCGGAGAATGACCAAGATGTTTTATACTTTTATTGTCAAAGGTACTTTGCTTCCATATTGAAAACGTGACAGCATTGTAATATTCTTCCTCTTACAGACATGTTGCAAAGCGTCTTGCCCTCTTAGTCATGTTTGACTTCCGCAGACTTCCAATTCTTACGTTGCCTATTTCAGTGATCTTTAAAAGGAAAAAAAGGTCCTTCAGTAGATAATAACTTCCCATTTATGCTGAATTTGAAAAAGTAGCCAAATAAAAATTGGCCATAAGTGAGATTTCTTTGGCTGTTGATTTAATAATATAGTCTTAGTTCTAGCCCCCCTGCTTTGACTAGGGCTCTTGATTTAATGTAAGCATCATAGTTAGATATTTACATATATGACCAGCAAATAGTTTAAAAGAAGGACAGCCTTATCCTTTAATTAACACAGTTAAAGAACACCATGGAATTAGAAATATTTATTCAGAATATAAGAATGTAAAATATTATAAATGTCTCTGTATAAATAAACGGAGCTTTTAAAAAACAATTCTATATCAAATAACACAGAGTAGCTATTTTACAGCAGCTAAAACTAAAGGCATCTGGAAACATTCAAAGCATACAAGTGAAAAATCTAAAAAATTACAAGGTATAGTACAGTGTTAAGTAGCAACTTTAAAATGAGACTTTCAATACAAACAATAGAACAATACTGATAAATGCAAACTTAATCACATGTGCTTTAATAACTGACAATACATTCAAGCAGGTTTTTCTAATCAAGTGGTATAAAAAAGTAGGACATTTTCAAATAGAAAACTTAAATCTCATGCAAAGTAAGTAAGTCTTGACAAGGTGTCTAAAAACTGATTAGAAATAGAAAAGAAGTGAGCATGTTTCATTTTCTTTGCATTAGGTTCAAACGAAAGCATATTATCAGGGGCTTTTACTCACTTGGCAGTCCTGACATGAGCACTATAAGTGAATACTATGAGTTCTACAAACAGAACATTTTCCACATGAATTTGATTTGCAAAAAGTGCAAAAGTGGTAGAGGAAGAGCTACTAAGCCAGGATAACTTACGCTGTCGTGCTGAGCTGATATTTCAGATTGAATAGCAGGTGAGTAACTATGGAAAGATCGAGTACTAGTGAAGGAATGTGGTTATCCGACAGCAGTTGCTGTTTCTGGGACTGAATAATGTTTTGTCTTGGTCCCATGCAAAATCTCACTCAGATGCAGTGTGATAGAGAATTTATCCAGTATAATTCTTAACCAAAAATGTAATGGTTGCCTGTGAAACCGTCTTTCTCTACCCAGGTATTAGCAAAACAAGAGTACATGACCAGCTGCTATTCAGCTTTTGTACTCTTCCCACTCGTTGATATTTTAACACTCATGGAGTGTTCAGTGATGCTGCGGTGACAGCAATCACCATTACATTAATTGATAATTCTGTTTCCAATTCTAAAGTTAGTTCTTGGCAGCCAAAGGCATATCTGTCTTAGTGAATACAAATGTATTAGAGAGTAACTTCAAGTGTGTGAAATGGAAGGTACTTCTGAAAGCCATGGGTTCAGAGCTTGCTTTTAACCTGACCTGTATATAAACACAAGGTTTCAATTAATTAGAGTAGAATTTATATAAACTTCAAGAACTGTTTGTGTAGCAAAGGCATAATTTTTGTTTTGGAACAAGTTATGCCTCTTCTAGAAACTCTTAAGAGTTTGCAAGCCTCAGTCAAAGGTGAGTCAGATGTTTTATTACTCCTTGTCAAATAGGCTGTTCCATTGGATAAACAGAAAATTGTTGCTATATGATTTTTTTTTCCTGAAAATGTTATAGTGTTCTAGAAGGCTGTCACTCTCTGCAGAAAAAAACAAAACGCGACTTAAGCTTAATTAAGTTCAATGCAGAAATTTCACCCATTAGAGAATTCTCTTTTTGGGCTCTAAAAACTTCCTAACTATAGTTCTGTTGCCTGCATCCAGAAGTAGGTGAAGCTATAGTTCATAGAATGAGTGGGCTAGCTCCTGTTTA
The DNA here is from genome assembly GCA_004363605.1 of Indri indri. NCBI lineage: Eukaryota > Metazoa > Chordata > Mammalia > Primates > Indriidae > Indri > Indri indri. The sequence goes on from RJWJ010028016.1 coordinate 5,479, forward strand.
TGTGTTTGCAAATGGTTTAAAGCTTTATGGAGGAAAGGACACTTAAATCATTAATATAAGTTGGAGTGTTTTTCTATAGTGTTGATATCACATTTAAAACATAAGCATGAGATGATGTAATTAAAAAATAATTGCAGGATAATTTTTGTGGGCCATAGGAAGCACCTTTAGAAGGGAACAGGCAACTATGTAAATTAATTCATGTCAGTGACACAGGGCTAGAGTCTAGCCTTGCTCAGTAACTATGGGGCCTTTTTTTTTTTTTAACTTAAAATCTAATCTGGATCCAGCTAGGAGCTAGAAGACTTTCAAATAGTTTCAAGTTTTCCTTGGAGGGGTAAAACCCTTACTATGCCCTCATCCTAACAAACACTTTTTAAGGAAAAGCTGATAGCTCTAGTTTGGACTGCCTTTCTGCAGTAGAATGTCAAGGTTCTGATTTAGAGGTCTCTGTAAAATATTGCTAAGGGCTCAGAGGAAGACTTAGTAAGAAGTACATGCATCTAAAAGGAGAATTAAGCAATTATGTTTAACTGGCACTTAATTTTTTTTATTAACCTAACATTCCAGTTTCAGGCAGCATGGACATTAACTTCAGAAACCTGACATGCCAGCAGATGAGAGCGACTATGAAACGGGTAATTACCTCCACTGGCAATGATAAAACATCTAGTGTACATCTGGGGCTAAAGCATGAAAGGGGTGGTGTGATAAATCTCAACTATCTGATCACAGTATATTTAATCCTAAGTAACTTTAAGGAATCTTACTGCCTACAATTCCATGGCAGTTTTGGTAGCTGGTGCCCCTGGGGTTTGGCAGAACATCAGATCCAGCTGGTGGGCGCATGCACTAATGGCACTGCAGTTGTGGACAGCAGTCTCCTTGCCTAGTTCATTTTATTTGCCTCAGTTCAGCAATGAGAAATATATTTCAAGGGAACTGGGAAATGGGTCCTTTTGCTCCATGCCCATTTCTCCAAGAGCCAAAGACTGAACTCTGAACAGGGGAGGTGATTGTCTAAAAGGGGCAACCACTTAGGAAACTGGAGAAAAGAAAAATATGAAATTCTGAAGGTTTTAAAAACTTAAGTTAAAATCAAGATTGTTGTTTACCCTTGATGGAGATGTTGATGTAAACCATCTCCTATTTAGAGAGAAATACAGTAGAGCCGGGTTATACAGAAAAGGAAAATTACCCATCTGCAGTCATTTATTTAATCTGCACAGTTCAGTAGTTCCCACAATTAGCATAACCAAGTGCCTGCTAGTTCACTTTCAACAAGGATTATGTCTTGGGGAGTACTTGAAAAATACAAGGAAAGGAAATCAACTATTTTATAGCTTTTTTATTTTACATATTTTATAGAAGTAACACTTTTGCTTGGGAAATAGTTTTCACCCAGATCACCACATATTTGAAAATATTATATTGACATATAAACTCCCTAAGGCCAGGTAGGATGAGTGATACCAGGGCCCATAACAGGAGCTGAGGCCTCTCCTGTCTGGAGGCATTACAGGGCCTAAAGGGTGGGTTCTCTGATTTCACCTGGAGCAAGAATGGAGGCAGAAGTCAGCAGGCAGGATTTTATTCCTGCTTCAGCCACAGGGCGTGGTGCAAATGAAAACTGTCTATTTTGATACCTGTTCAATTGCAAAAGAGAAAGCCATGCACGTCCCAGTGTGTTCAGGGGAGAATGTTCCCTAGGCAAGCTGGAAAAATGGTGAAAACTGATTTCATCTATTACACATTTTTTTCTACGTATACCTTTCAGCCAAAACATTTTCCTCATGACAAAATGCAACTTTATCCAAAGAGTGAAAATTAATTTTTTAAAAAATCGCTTACAGGAATTAACTTTGACCAAAAGATAGGAACAGAAGCCAGTGGGCTTTTTCACAGTGATCAAAGCACCCAAAAGTTGGTCCTTCCAGACTAATACCACTTGATTTGGTGTCAGGGTGGAGATGGGCTGCCTCACTGCTGGCTTGAAAAAGAATGGTGGTTGCTTTTAGGATAAAACTGTCTGCCCTCCTAGGTGGTGGCTGGAGTATCCTTCCCCATGGTACAGAAGGCTGATGAATTTGTATCATGCTCTCTGAAGAGACCCACCCAAAGCTTTTAGACCTGATGACTCTACTACAGTGACCTGGTCAAAAGCAGGAACTTTAATTTGTAGTTAACCGTGGCATTGGAATACATTTCTCATAGGGAAGCTTGGGTGGATTCTCTCTAGTGCTACTGAAAAACCAGAAAGTGGTCCTTCAAGTGTATCAGTGTCTTTTGAAAGACAAAGAAGGGGTAAAACAGTAAAGATTGCTGTAGAAAAGGAATAATGGATTTATGTTCACATAAAAGACTATCCTGAAAGAATTTAGGTATATTGGTCCTGCCTGGCCCTGTTAGCATTTTGCTTGAAATTTAACCTTGTAAGCACCACCTGCTAACTAACCATCACCATCTGGGGAAAGAAAGGAGACCTTACCAACCATTCCCTCACCCTGTCCCCTTCATGACAGCAGGAGTTAAGTCTTGAACTTGGTGCAGTTCAGTAGCACTCTTAAGTAGGTGGATCAGGTTTGCAAAACATTCATTATCTCCTCCATGTCTGACAATGCACAGCCTCTCACCTGTATCTAGAGACAGGTCCAGCAATACAAAGATACTCATGTGGATGAGTTTTGCTTCAGCAGAACAGCAATTATGTAGTGCCCTGGGGCGGCAAGTGATGATGATGCTTCTCTGCTCTTGAAGAAACCCTTAATAAAATTTTATTTCCACTGCACATATCAGAAGGATTCTCAGCTCTACGTCTTGGCTATTAATAAAGCTCTACTGGGAGGGAAAAATCCCGGAATCAAAAGAGAGCTCCCTTCTCAGCCCTGCTTCCAAAATGGAAGTTGAAGGAAGTTTTATATTCTCCGGGTACAGAATTGTTCCATCACAGCCCTGGTGTTGCTCTACTTGTAACTTCAGCATTTCTGGAACTGTAAGTAACACCTCTGTACCATCTGCCCATGATCCGTGACTCCCAGAGAGCACCTGTGTGTGGCAGCCTGGATCTTAGGTGTTGATACATGTGTCTTGAAAACCAAAGCCTTGTTACATTAAGCAAATCAGCAGTCCTAGTTGCTGGAGGCACACACAGACCCTTGAGTGTGTGTCATTTTTCCCCTGGAGGAGGAGGAAAGAGGAGAAATTGTGGATGCCAGAAGATAAGCCCACTCTGCTAACAAGGGATTAGAATGGAAAATCTCATAAAAATAAATGCCTGGGATCCCACGGATGCGCAGCCTCTAACCCAGAAAAGGAGGGAGAGTGAGAAATCAAGTGGGGAGAGCAGGAGCAAGGTTCTGCCGAGCAGGCACACAGCACGTTTACATGCCATTGTGGGTCCGGGATGGGGGAGGAGCAGGAACTTCTGGGTACAGTCCACACGGTGTCACCAGGGCCACTTACCCCAAGAGCTGAGTTTGGGGGACTCCATTGTCCAAGTGCTGACCTACCTGCCAACCTTCCCTTTCCTCATTCTCCCAACAGGTACTCTGTCCCCTGGGGCCCTTCTCTCCTTTGGGGCCTGCTATAGTTTAGCTCCCGTGGGCAGAACTTTGGTGCCCAAGTGCCGATTAAAGTGAAGTCTCATTGGTGTGTGGCCTGGAGTTCTCCTCCTCCAGCAGAGCTATTCTTTGCTTGAGCATCCGCACTTGGGTCTCATGTCTCTCCACCATGGCCATCATCTGCGACTCCAGCTTCTTCAGTTTGTTTTGATGCTTCTTCTTTGCTTTCTCATAGGCAGCTACCAGGTTGCTATGTGGGAGAGGAGGGAAATGAGAATGAAGATTCATCCTCAGTAGTATCACACAGTATCACACAACTGTCCTGTCCACTGGGTTCAGCCTCTTCGGTAAGAATTTCAGATCAAGTGGTAAGAGGAGGCACAGTACCAGGATTTCAACACTCAGTGGCTGCTCATCTGTTACCTTATCCACGACGCATCCAGCCTGACTGCTGGAGGCTGTCACCCAGAAGTAGTTCTAAGACTCAACCCAACTATCCAAATTGGCCAAGTCCAAAATACAGAAGAAAGTAGGTGAATTCCAGAAATCTGGTATTTAAATATAGATAGTAGGTCTGTTTGTTACTCCATGGCTACTTACAACAGATGGTCAAGTGTAAGTTACAGAAGCGTGTTGCTGACGCACTGCGGTCTAACCGTCCTCACCTAGGATGAGGGCAGAGAGGCTCATTGTGCTCAGAGTTCCCTTTATGCTTTGGCTGGCGGGATTCAGAGCACTCAATTAGGCCTTAAGCTACTGCTGCCAAACCAATCAACATAGGCCTCTGAACTGTCCCCACTATAGGCCGGGGGTGAGAGCAGGGAATGAGGCCAGGTAAGTCCAGATGACCCTGTCCCCCGAAAATGGCCCCCCAGATCCCTTCCATGTATAGCACTACCCCTATAGCTGTTCTCCAAGTGGTCTGAGGATCTGACCCCTAAAATCTGTTCAAGGGATATGTGAGTCTTGGTCTTTTATTACCAAGTACAGTTCTGCATGAAGCCAGGTATTCTGGATACACTTCCAAATAATGTTGATTGCAGAAGCAGATGTGAGAACCAAGCTGTCTTCTATTAAGCCAGATGTTAAAGATTGACGAAATTGTTTGAACAGTGCTACTCTTCCAATTATTTTTTAGAAGGCTATTTTGCATTAAAATGCCATTTGTATTATGTCTACTGAGTTTGTTTTTGTAAATGAATTAATAAAAACTTTAAAAAGTTTGTCTTGATTTTAGTTTCTAATTATGGGATGTATTGATATAATTTACAGGAACAAAGGCTCTTTAGGTCCTCAGTTTTTTAGAAGTATAAAGGAAATCTGAGCCCCAAAGTTGTGAGACTGTCTTAGAGTAGTGTTTCCTAAAGTGTTCCACCAGGCTGTGTGCAGTGGGAGACCAAGGCAGGAGGATTGCTTGAGGCCAGGAATTCAAGATCAGCCTGAGCAACAATGCAAAACTCTTGTCTCTACAAAAAATAGAAAAATCAGCCAAGTGTGGTGGCATGTTGCTGTAGTCCCAGCTACTCAGGATGCTGAGGCAGGAGGAATGCTTGAAGCCCAGGAGTTCAAGGTTGCAGTGAGCTATGATGATGCCACTGCACTCTAGCCCAGGCAACAGAACAATACTCTCTTAAAAATAAATAAAGCATTCCACTGAATATTACGTATTGCCCAAATAAAAGATTCTGTAGTCAATTTTGTTTGAAAACATTGGCTTAAACACACACTTTTTATTGTATGGATTGTCAGAACCCTCACTGTACGAAACATCAAGAGACCACATATGCTGCATTTGGCCAAAGGACCCATCTTTACTGAGCGTTTCTTAGGTTTCTGTGGGACACCTTGGGGCAGGTGAGGACTTAGCACTCTCTGGAGTTGGTTCCCAGGAGTTACGGAAATGTATTCCCTGGTGCTGGCCCTTCATGTGGGCATCAGTCTAAGTACTATGGGGGATGTACAGGGAGATTTTTACCTGTTGGCCCGCTTTAGGTCATTAACAAACTCCGCTGACTGCTGATGTCGGATTTCACTGCTCTTAGTGAGTCTTTCCAAGGCGCTCACCAGCTCCTGAACTCTGGCCTTCAACTTCTTTTCTCTGTATCAAGAGAAACAAGACATGTCATAGCTTGAGATGATGGTGGAGGTGGCTACTACCCTGGAAGTGGTGGCAGAAAGGAGGGGGAAGGGTTAGTGTGAAAAGTCAAAACGTGAGAAAAGGATTCTAACAGCACTGCTGTCCCTGAATGGATAGATACCTCCTCACCACTGCGTTCTCAAAGGCTTATTTGAGGGCCCTGCGAAGATCTTAAGCATGTGTCACAAAGGAGCAAGATAGGAATTTCTGTTTCTAGTTTTCCAGATAGGGAAACTAAGCTGATCTATTTATAGAAGTTCCTTTCTGCTGTTGGCATCCTCGGCGATGAGTGCAGCCTGACTGCAAACCTGTCTCGGTCTCCATACCCTTTCCCAAGTGTTCTGAGCATCTCCAGAACCACCAGGGATTCAGCGACACACCTGTCTGGCCTAGGCTGCCTGCCTTGGGCAAATCCCTGCTCACTGAACCAAATAAACGTGGTCGTGGTAGAGGGAGTAGAAGTGATACTCTTCTTTTTTAAAGGTCCTTGTTTCCCATTAAAGTACTTAAGTTATACTTGCACTTTGACGACCTCTACTCCACAGCTGAAGCAGCTTCAAGTTCCAGGGGCTCCTTAGTACCCCAAGCTATTAAGAATTGGAGGAGTCAGTTAAGGGAGGTTTCCGGCGTCCACTCAGCTTCTTGCCTTCCTCTAATTCCCGCAAGAGCACAAGACCCAGGCAGGGAAGCATTCATTGTCAGTGCCTTCCCTGACACCGCCTCTCTCTGTCACTGCGCTCTGCACAGCACCACACTCGGCACAGGCTGTCGCTGTCTGTACTGGAGCTGTCAGGCTCCGCCACTCACACATCAACTTCTAGAGTGGCAATGGACCTTACTTGGTTTAGTTCCTACTGTATCCCCAGCACAGGGGCACCTTGCCCGTGCCTGGGTGATAGCTTCTAGTGATTGTTAGAACAGCTCCGGAACAACTCACTGAAGGTACTGTGTTTGCTTCCTTGGGAAATATTGGGAAACTAGGATTTAGGGAAGGAATTCCTCTAAAAAGGACTCACTGTGGGTGTGAGGATGTAAATTAGCATGATTGGTTTATAAGGCAATTCAGTAGTATCTAGCAAAATAAGAAATGAACACATCCCTTGATTAAGGAACTTGACTTCTAGGAATTTATCTTACAGAGATAGCATGAGCACAGGTTCCTAAAGGTACATCAGTTATAGCTGGATTCACTTAGGGATTGGTCACAATAATCACGAATCGGAAACCAGGGGACTAGGTATACCTGAAACCACCCTTTACAGATCAGCGAAGGGGTGCAAGGCGAGAACTGTGGTAAGGGCCTAGAAACTGTGAAGGTTCAGGCCCAGCTAAAAATAATGATAATAATCAGCCACCATCCCCTAATTTGCTTCTCTACAAGTGCTATTCTTGAGTCACAGCTGGTGGTCATAAAGATTCTTGACTTTCTCTGCAGATAACATCACCTTTTCAAAATCTAAACGTAGTTTCTGAGATGTCTTCCGACCCCGTGTTGCAGTGCACTGGCTGACCCACCCAGACTGCGGCCCATACTGAGAAACTGACTCAACTGGAATTGTGACCCCAACCCAGGAACTGACTCAACATAAGATGATGATTCCTACATCCCTATAATTTGGCCCCAAACTTAACCAGTTAGCAAACTCAATTGCCTAATCCTTTGCCCGCCAAACTGTCTTTAAAAACCCTGTCTCCCAAATTCTCAGGGAGGCAGATTTGAGAAATTCTCCTGTCTCTCTGATTACTGCTGTGTGGAATCAAACCCTTTCTCTGCTGCAACCCTGACTGCCTCAGTAGCGGCTCCTCTCTGCGCAGCAAGCAATGCAGCCCGGTTGTGCGGGAATGTATCCATGCTACGGAAATGCTCTACTTAAACTTTTAAAAAATGCAGATTGAGATGCACTGGCATGGAAGGGTTCTGATACATTAAGTGAAAAGGATGAGTTCTATAGGATATAATTTTTGTCAAAATAACAAAATCAGAATGTAAATATCTGATATAATAGACTAGAAGGCTAAACAAACTCAGCAACAGTTAACTCGTGTGAAGATGATGACAGAGGCTTTCATTCTCTACTCACTTTTGCACTGCTTGACATTTTTACAACTTTGCATGCTTTTTGCAAAATATGTGAGTAGGAGTCCTCTAGGAGGGGATGGGAGGGTGACCTCAGGGTGGAAGACAACTTTCAGGTGCCCAGATGGTTCGGACCCTGGTACTTCCTTCCTGACTTTTCAAATATCTAACATAATTTCTGCCTCTAGCTACTGTGAGGGCAAGTCAAGCTCTCCAAACCGATTAATGAGGAAGGGAACTATGACACAAAAATCCAAGCCTGCTTTTGTGAGAGAGGACGGAAGGGGACTGAGGTTGTTTTTTTGTTTTGTTTTGTTTTTTATGATTTTTCAACAAACTTTAGTGGGAACCAGGGCTCAGATGGAGCGGCTCAGCAGGAGCTGTGCCCAGTTGTCGGGGTGCAGGAGACTCGACTCCCCTCATCCGTGGACCCGCCGTGCTGCGGAGCATGCGCTGGGCTGGGACCGATCTTTAAGGGAAGCCTGACGACCAGCTCGCAGTCCCAGGACTGGCAGCCCCAGGGCCTGTGGGGAGCCCTCCAGCAGCTTGCCCCTGCTGAGTAATGTGTTCCTCCTGGGCTCTAGCAGCCACCCAGAAATGCGGATCTGGCTGCATTTCTGACTGGCGTCTGAGAGTGGCAGCATTTCCTACCAGAAGTGAGAACCGTGTGGCAGGAGGGCGCCTCCCTTCCTCTCGCTGGGAGAGCTCCAGGGATTCCCCCCTTCCCTCTGGCTAAATTGTCCTACATTCTGTTACTGTTTAGATTCCTTTATCTTTCATTTTAATGTTAACAGAGCAAAAGGAAAGCAGAAAACTGTGAAGAGAATTAAAAATGTTAGCCATGAACTCAATAAGAAATTCACAACAAGAAACTTTACTCAGAGTAATACCATCCCTGCCTCCCCCTGTCACATCCGGCCCTGGCAGGGAGCGATGGAAATCTCAGGCCTACCACAAAATGGCTTCGTTCCCCAGCACCTAGGCCTTTAGGGGACTTTGAGAGCAAGATCCAGAGGAGGAGAGAAGCCCAGGAGGGCAGGAGGGGCTCTCACAGACCCTGCCCGGCCTTGGTTGGGGTTTCGAGGGGAGTGGCCATTGCTGGGAGCTCAGAGTTGCCCCCAGGAACTGCCCTGGCCTCAGGAAGGGAGAAGGGAGTGAACTGCGGGTAGAAACTCCAGGATTAAAGAGCTAATCGTAGCATCAGCTCATTTATTTAAAGATAACAAAGGCCACATCAGATGTTAATTTGGGTTACTTCACCTGTTCCATCTGAGTGAGGCAGATGCCAGCAAGAGAGTGCTGACTTCAGCATCACTCTTTTGGGCGCCAAGAAACGCTAAACCGCTGCCAGGTAACACCTACTCCAGACCTGCGCGTTCAATGCGGCAGCCACTGCCACACGGGGGGGGCTACTCGAGCCCTTGAATGTGGCTGGTCCGAATGGAGATGTGCTGAAGCGTAAAATGCACACCGGGATTTGAAGACATAACACAAAAGTATCTAAATAATTTTTAAAATATTCTATGTTGAGATACTGTGGATGTATCTGGTTAAATGCTATTAAAGCTAATTTCATGTGTGTTTCTTTTCACATTTCTTAATGTGGCTACTAGAAAATTTAAAATTACATATGTGCCTTGCATTTGTGGCTCATTGTATTACTAGCAGACAGTGCTGCTCTAGAGCAATTGTTTAGAGCAGCGGTCCCCAACGCTTTTGGCACCTGGGACTGTTTCATGGAAGACAATTTTTCCACGGACTGGGGGTGGGGGAATGGTTTCGGGGTGATCCAAGGGCATTACATTTATTGTGCACTTTATTTCTACTATTATTACATTGCAATATATAATGAAATAAGTATACAACTCACCATAGGTTGGGGACCCCTGGTTTAAAGTAATACTACCAGGTCTTTTCCCGGGCTTCTATTTAGTGGGCTTGGGTTGAGACCCAGGAATTGCAGTTTCACAAGTACCCCCCCCCCCCCACTGCCTCTTCTTACCAGGTGACTCTGGAAAGGCAGACGACTTACTCACCTGGGTCTGAGGAGAGCTGCGGGTGCTCTTGGAACTGACTCCCTGAATTTATATGCAGAATCGCATGCACGGGCACACTTTCCTAACGTTTATGGCTTTCCTCAGATCCTCAAAGGATAACTTGGAAAATGCTAAGAACCACAGCTTGCTAATCCAAGTCACTTTGAAACCTCAACCATTCATGTCCTGTTCCTCCTAGTTCCTGATTTAAATTTGCTTGGCCTTCAGTAAAGAATTTACAGGGTTTGTGTTACATAAGATAGACCAAAAATGATCACGTTCTCAAGCTTCCCGCAGCAGAGAAAGTAAAAAGGAAACATTACGTGTTCCAGATGCCCCCTCAATAGTAATGCATTCTAGAATGGCTAGAACTGCATAATCTATTCCTATTTTTTTATTCCCCATGGCAAAGGAACTCGCGAATTTACGCCTACACCATCAAGTAAAAACAATGCTGGGTTACAGTAGGGCTATGAAAACCCAAGTTGCCCGTACACACACACACGTGTTTCAGTTACGTGTCCTCCCACGCCAGCGTGTGCACCTCCTAACCAAACAGGAGGGCCATTTCTGGTCACAGAAGGGCCTATGAATCTTACTCTGACCACACAGTCAGGGAAGTGCTTTTATTCTTTTTAACCAAAACATAGTTTTAGGCAGTGGAACACGCAGGGAGTTTAAGAGGCAGACTCCTGGGCATTTCACAGTAGTAAGACAAACCAAGGTGGCTCGCCAGTACGCCAGGCCGGAGCCCGGCTAAGCAAGCCTCTGCGGCAGGACTCGGTCCACCTGGACAGCCTGGAAGCATGGCTGTGTGGGCCATCAGAGAGGGGGTGTATCCTGCCTAAAATAAAAAGGCCAGCAGTGGACTCTGTGGTTAGACAAAGTCCAAATGAGGGCTGTGGGAGTCATGGGGCGAGAGCCCAGCCCTGATGAGGCGGTGAGTGGCTCTGGGCTGCCAGAAACCTTTCTGAGGAGGAGCCGTAATCAGACCAGACCGCAGGGAGTCACAGCCATGCAGCCACAAGGCCCGGAATTTCTTAGTAATTGCCGATTATATGGAATTAGTCACTGAGAGAATTGTCTGCATATGTGGTTTCTCTCTTCCTCACCTTTGAATAACTCTTTAACCCTAATCGGGCTCTGCCTCCACTGAAATGGCTCGCTGAGGTCACAGGGATCTACACATGTCCACGTGCTTTCCTAGTTCCCTCGGCCCCATCTGCACGGCAGGCCGGGGCCACTCCCCGTCCCGCCGGCTCCGGTGCCTGGATTCCGTCCTCGCTCCCTGCCTGCTCCTTCAGCTTCAGCCCCCCCTCCTCCGTGCGCCTCCTCTGAACGTGGGCAGCTGTGCAGGACTGGGCCTGGACCGTGTTTATCTTACCCTTTCTCTAACTGATTCTCTCCATTCCCATTTATTTTCCTAATCTGCTAAAAACTTCCAAACCTTTATCTCCAGGCATCTCCTTGAATCTCTGGACTTGTCTATTTGACGTCTCCCCTTAACAGGCATCTTCAATTTAACATGTCCAGAGCATCATCGCCTTTGAAGTTACCTTCCAAAGCCACTCTTGCTCCTGCGTCGGCAAAGGGCAACACCTTCACCTGGTTACTCGGAGTCGTCCTTAACTCCTCCCTTCCCCTCATCCTCCACATCCATGCAACAGCAAACCCTGCCTACCACATCTCGGGGTCTTGCCATTTCCGCTGCCAGCGGCCACCCTTTCTCACCTGGGTAACCACGACAGCTAACTGGTTTCTCTGCTTCCGCCTCTGCCCCTCCCCCGATCTGGTTTTCACACAGCAGCCAGGCGAAGTTTTCAAAATGACAAATCAGATCCTATCACTGCCCTTCAGTGCCCTCACCCTACACTTGGAATAAAGCCTGTGGTCTTACCCGGCTCTGTAAGGCCCTTCTGCGCCGACCCCTGGTCCAGCCCCTGCTCCCCAGACCTTTGGGGCTCACCCCCCACCCGTGCTTTCTACCCCAGTGCTGGAATCCTGCCTGGCCTCTGCTTGGGAGGTGCCTCTGCCTCTCTCCTCCTCCTCCCCCCTTTTCATCTCAGCTGAAATGTCACCTCTTCGGAGAGGCCCACCCTGACCGCCCACCTAAACAAAGGACCCAGAGTTCTGACACACAGAGCCTTGTCGTTTCCTTTGCATTACTCATTGCAAACTATATTGACTTTATTAAAAAAAATCTCCAGAATGAGTATGTCATATCGCCCTATTTCCTTCATGGTAATCATCATCATCTATAACTCGTTTCTGAGAAAATCCAGGCAGCAGATAACTGCTATCTCTAAGTCCTTTACAAGGATAAAGGTCATTTCATCCTCACACAACCTTTGAAGTCAGTACCATCATTCTAATTTTATAGACGGGGCACTTGAGGCCCAGCTGAGACGTGCCCGCAGCCAGCAGCGCCGGGCCTCACCCTGAGCGGTCGCAGCGCCTGCTTACATGTCGCTGAAGTGCCCTGTGCTTCATAAAGGGAGTGCGGCGGAGCACGAGAGAAACATGATCTCTGGTTAGCGCAGGCCTGTGGAACTAAGGATTAAGTGTCCCCAGATAATGATGCTTGGCAGGTATTACGTTTGAGCATGGCTGCATTTTGCCAGGAGTAGCAGCACGAGGATGATAGCAGTTATTTTTGCCCAGACTTTTCTGTGAACGTGCTTCTTGTCCAGGAAATGCACCTAGAGTTTTCGCTACAGCTGCAGGGTGCTCTGATGCTCTCCACCACTCTGCCTTTGTGAGATCCCAGGTGAGACCTTCTCCTCTCTGAGCTTTTGGAACATTACAGGAATGATAGGAAAGTAAAAGAAATCTCAATTATGCAAGAAACACCCACCTCAAACCCTTGGGTGAGCATCATGATTACCTATGCCCTTCTAGGCATCCTGGCTCTGGGGCTTGGCAATTTGTTTATGTGATAACGAACCCACGGGTGCACTCTGCATTCCATTAACGTCCTGCAGACCCATGCGCACTTATGGAATTCTAAGCACAACTTCCATTGCTTGATTGCTATTATACATCAGCCATATATGAAGAATCAGTAAGTGCAAGATTTTTTTTTCTAGAGTACAGTGGCATCCTCACAGCTCACGGCAACCTTAAACTCCTGGCCTCAAGTGATCCTCCTGCCTCAGCCTCCTGAATACCTGGGACTACAGGCAAACACCACCATGCCCAGCTAGTTTTTCTATTTTTTTTTATAGAGGGGGTCTCTTGCTCTTGCTCAGGCTGGTCTTGAACTCCTGAGCTCAAGTGGTCCTCCTGCCTCAGCCTCCCAGAGTGTTAGGATTACAGGCGTGACCCACTGTGCCTGGCCTGTAAGTGCAAGTTTAATAAAATAGCACATTTTAAAATAATGGCCCTCCTAATAAAACAGCGAAGATTCTGCTGCTTGTTCGCTCAGTGGGAGCTCCTGTTTTAAGCCCACCCAGTTCCCTTTCCATTTCATCCCATTTGTAGGGCTCAAAACCAGTATTCATCCAGAGCTGCTGAAATAGGCACCAGCTGGTGCCATCTCTTTGCCCCTTCACGGCCAAAAGGTGGCTCCTATAAGTCTGGAAGATTTCTAGAGCTGGGCAGATGATTTTGAACTTGGACATGGATTTGAACTGAGGAGTCTGGCTGGTTTGTTCTGAGGCTCTGCTAACAGCCGGGTGCTCTGCAGGCCGCGGATGGGTAAAGAGCAGTTAGCGCCTCAGGGGCTCAGAGGAGAGCAGGAAGATACGTGGCGGAGGCCACCGAGGGAGGCTTCAGGAAGGGGAACATTCTGACAGGAGGGGATGAGGAGGGGCCCACAGGTGAGAGAGCCAGGGAAAAAGCAAAGGGCAGCTCCCGGAAAGATGACTTGTCCACAGTGGCTGGACTACGGATTATGTATAGGGGAAACATTTGAAATACGGGCTAGGAAGTTAACTTAGGGACGTATAAACAATCTGGAAAGCCGAGCCACTTAAGGTCTATGCAGAGCAACCTGATCAGATGTGTGTTTTAAGGTATTTTGGTGGCAGAACCAGTGGCAGAATGACCTATCAGGGCACTGCTCCGTGAGTTCTGAGGAGCTGAGGGCCAAACTCGGGGGAAGGCAGTGCGATGGGAGGGAATAGACGGGATCTCACGGGAAGAAACAAAATGACCCGCTGACAAGGGGCGGAGGGGGAGACTTCCAAGTTGTAATCCTGGGTCATTAGGAGAACAGAATTAAAGAATATAAATAGGAATTCTTCGAAGGGGAGGAGGAAATAGAATTCTGTTTTGGACGTGCTGTGCTTTGAGGCTTTAGCATCATGTTTGGGTGGAGATGTCCAGTCGGGGTGAGGTTGAGATAATTTAGGGAGCATTTAGAAGGCATCCAAGTTGAAGGCATGTTCTTGGCTGAGTAAGCCACAGTCCCTGCCCCCAAAGGGACTCTCTTTCTGTGGGGAATTGAGGGTGAAGGAGCGGGAGGGGAGGAGGGGAGAACCAGGCATAGTACGAAGCAAGAGCAATGGAGTGTTTTCTATGATAGAAGGAAATTCAGGGCACATAGGAACCAAGAAAGTGTGTGTGTGTATATATGTATGTATGTATGGGGTGTGTGTGTGTGTGTTGCGGGGGTCCTTTCTGCTTGGAGGAGGAGGAAGGGAATGTCTGGGTACACTTTATAGTCATGCTGATGTGAGTGCGTGGGCATGGCGTTGGGTGGGGAGAGGCCCCCGGCCCAGAGCCTGCGGGAAAATGGGAGCTCAGCCCCTCAGGCGCAGGGAGCTGAATTCTGCCAACAGGCAGAGAGAGCTCGGGAGCAGATCTCCCCTGGAGCCTGCAGATGATCGTGCAGCCCTGGAGGACACCGTGGTTGCAGCCGGGCAAGACTCTAAGCAGAGAAGCCAGTCATGCTGTGCCCACAGAAACCGTAAGGCGTTTTGTCACACAGCAATGGAAAACTCTTACCAGGGTAACCATCTGATTTGTATCTTATAAGGTTACTCTTTGACCCTGAGAGATTTCCCCCCTTTTATTGGATCATTCTCAGGAGCAGTGTGCTCTGGTATCCGCTTCTTAAAAGCCTGCCCGGCAGAGCTGCTCGAACTGGTTGTCACCACCCCTGGCCCACCCAATGTGAAGTGGCTGCCCCCTCACTTTGAAGCACCTTCTTTTCCTGGCTTTTGTGCCTCCCCTGCTGGTGGATGTTTCCAGGTCTGCCACCTGGAGTTCTCCCCATGGCAGTAACTGCACAGTGGGGTCCGCGGGTCAGGGATGACTTGGGGGAACTCCTGCTCCATCTCTTTGAACCCTCGGACTTTGCCTCACGTGCTTGCCCCTTCCTGTGTGACCACCTCCACTGCTAATCAGGGTCACATCCAGATCTGGTCTCTTGTGATCACACTGATCAAACAGGGCCCACCTGACACTGGAAGTCCCCTTACCGGGATCTGACATGTGGCCCTCTGTCCAGGCAGCAGTGGCTTGCCCGCTTGGCACTCACCACAGAGATACTAATACAGGGATCTGCACGCCCCTCCTCTGGTGGATGAGTCAGGCGCATTCTGTCACTGGACAGAGTGGCTACTGCAATTTGTCGATTACCCTGACAGTGTTTTACAGAACCATCTGGCACACATGCACACAGGTGGCATATCCCAGTTCCCAGAGGGGCTCAGCAGAGCCCCTAGTGGGCGTGTGGCTAAATGACGGCAGCCTCCTGCAGGAGCAGGTAGCACGTGGCTATTGGCTGGGTACCGTCCTGCTTCCAGGCCAAGGGAAACAGGAATGCATGCGCGGTGGCACTACACACTGCCCCTCGCCACGTCTTGCGCCCCCTTTCCAATCTACTTCCTGTCTCCTGGTCCTGAGGAAGCATAGATCCTCATTTTTTAAAAAAAAAATTTTTAATTTTTAGAGATGAGATTTTTTAGAGATGGGGTGTTGCCCAAGCTAGATCCAAACTCACAGGCTCAAGCGATCCTCCCGCCTCAGCCTCCCGAGTAGCTGGGACTGCAGGTGTGTGCCACCACACCCGGCTCAGATATTTACTTTTTAATCAGTGTGGCCTGCATGTGACCTCGGGTGCCCTCAGCGCGGCTAGACTGGCTGAGAGTTGTGTGCCAGGAGCACGGAGCTTCCCACTCGCCCAGGCTGGTCACACCGCAATGGCTAGAGTCTTCAGATAAATTCACAGGCGAGAGCTCAGCTTACTCATCTACAAGCAAACCAGGCTTTGCCGGCACATGTGGGGTGTAGAGGGGGACCCCACAGAGAATGCGGAGATATGCAGTTTCCCCACTGCCTCACCGTGTGACCTTGGGAAACCACTCAGCCTTGCTGTGCCAGTGCTCCCCAGGTCACACAGAGAGCAGCACCTGCTCCCGGCTGCTTCCCAAGAACATGACGGAGATGAACCACTCTGTTCCTCTCAGCTGTGCTCAGGCCCAAGGGCGGGCCACACAA
>RJWJ010028017.1:0-21738 GCA_004363605.1 Indri indri
AAAAATATAACAAAGGAGGAAACGAGGGACCAAAAACTACGTATCAGACACACAGAATTACTCCAGGCAATTACTTTGCATGTGAGTGGATTAAACTCTCCAGTCAAAAGGCAGAGAGGGGCAGAATGGATTTTTTAAAATGATCTAATTACATGCTGTCTCAATAGACTCACTTTATATCCAAAGACACGAATAAGTTGAAAGTGAAAGGATAGAAAAAGATAGTAATGTACTGCAAATTGACCAAGGGGTTGACGAAAAGAATAAAAGAAAAAAGAAAAAGATAGTCATGCAAATAGTAACCAAAAAAGACTGTAAGTAAAAATATTAAGAGACAAAAAAGACGATTCTACATTGATAGAAGGGTCAGTTCATTAACAATTAACAACTTAAAACACATACGCACTAAACAACAGAGTCTTGAAACACAGCACTGTATGCAAAGCAAAAATTGTCAAAATCGATGGAAGAAATAGACAGTTCTATGATCGTTGGAGGCTTAGATAGCTCACTTTCAGTAATGGACACAACATCTGATGGAATATCAGTCAGGAGAGAGAGGACTGGAACACCACTGTAAACCCACAACCCTAGCAGGCACGTACAGAAAAATCCAGCAGCAGAAGGCACATTCTTCTCGAGAATGCACAGGAAACATTCTACAGGACAGACCGTACGCTAGGCCACAACACAAGTCTGAATAAATTTTAAAAGATTTAAATCATACAAAATATCTTTGCTGACCACAATGGAATGAAACTAGAAATCAGTAACAGAAGGAAAAAGAAAAGGTCACAAATGTGTATAATTTTAGAAACAACTCTTAAATAATCAATGAGTCAAGAGATCACAAAGGAAATTACAAAATATTTTAGATGAATGAAAACAAAAATACAATGTACCAAAATTGTGCAATTAAGTGAATGCTCGTGAGAAATGCAAACACCTGCATGAAAAAAGATGAATGAACTCAAATCACTAACCTAAAAGAACTAGAATAAATAAGAGCAAACTAAACCCAAAGCTATCGGAAGCACAGAAATATAAGGATTACAACAGAAATAAACAATATAGAGAATAAAAAAGCCATAGAACCAACGAAATTTAAAAAATGGTTCTTTAAAAAGATTTTTATAGGCCGGGTGCAGTGGCTCACGCCTGTAATCCTAGTACTCTGGGAGGCCGAGGCAGGAGGATTGCCTGAGCTCAGGAGTTCGAGACCAGCCGGAGCAAGAGGGAGACCCCCGTCTCTACTATAAATAGAAAGAAATTACCCAAACAACTAAAAACAGAAAAAAAAAAATATTAGCCAGGCACAGTGGCACATGCCCGTAGTCCCAGCTACCCGGGAGGCTGAGGCAGTAGGATCACTTAAGCCCAGGAGTTTGAGGTTGCTGTGAGCTAGGCTGACGCCACGGCACTCTAGCCCAGGCAACAGAGTAAGACTCTGTCTCAAAAAAAAAAAAATGATTTTTATAAACGACAATAGGTACAAGCTAATGAAGAAAAAAGATGCAAGACTAAATTATTAAAACAAGAAATAAAAGTGGGGACATTACTATTGGCCTTACAGAAATAAAAAAAATATTGTGAGAATACTATGAACAATTGTATGCCAACAAACTAGATAATCCAGATGACATGGGCAATCCTTAGAAAAACATAAACTACCAAAACTGACCCAGTAAGAAATAGAAAATCTGAACAGACCTATAACAAGTAAATTGAATCAATAATCAAAAACTTCCCAAAAAAGAAAGGTCAGGGGACCAGAGGGTTTCACTGATGAATTCTACCAAACATTTAAGGAAGAATTAATACCAATCATTCTCAAAATCTCCCAAAAATTAGGAAGGGTGGGATCAGTTTCTAACTCATATGAGGTAAGCGTTACCCTGATAACAAAACCAGACAAAGAAAAGAAAACTATAGACCAACATCCCTGAAAAATACTGATGCAAAAATCTTCAACAAAATACAAGGAAATCAACACCACATTAAAAAACTTACACACAGTGACCAAGTGGGACTTATCTCAGAAATGCAAGCGTGATTCAACATACAAAAATCAATCAATGTAATACACCACATTAATAACTGAAGAAAGAAAACAATAATTATCTCAATTGATGCAGAAAAAGCATTTGACATAATTCAATATCTTCTCATGATTAAAAAACTGAGAAAATTAGGAATATAAGAGAACCTTGTTAACATGATTAAAGGGCATTTACCAAAAAACCTGCAGTTAACAGCGTACTCCACAGTGAAAGACTGAATCCTTTTTCTCTAAAATCAGGAACAAGACAAGGATGCCCACTTTCACCATTTTCTATTCAACATTGTGTTGGAAGTTCTAGCCAGAGCAACTAGGCAAGAAATAATAATAATAATAATAATAGGCATCTAGATTAGAAAGGAAATAGTAAAACTACCTCTATTTGCAGATAGCATGAATATACAGAAAATCCTAAAGAATTCATAAATAAATAATTAGAGCTAACAAATGATTCCACAAAGTTTCAGGATACAATATCAACACACAAATATCAGTTATTTATGTGCTAGTATATTTCTATATACTACATTGAACAATCCAAAAAAGAAATTAAGAAAGCAATTCCATTTACAATAGCATCAAAAAATAAAATATCTAGGAATAAATTACTCAAGGAGATGCAAAACTTGTACAATGGAAACTATAAAGCATTGTGAAAAGAACTTAAATAAGACCTAAATAAAGGGAAAGATGTCTCATATTCAAAGACTGAAAGACACTATTGTTAAGATGGCTATGCTACTCAAAGTGATCAATGCCATTCCTATCACAACACTAAAGGCTTTTTATTTTAAGAAATAAAAAAACTGATCCTAAAATTCATATAGATTGCAAAGGATCCCAAATAGCCAAAATCACATTAAAAAAACAAACTTAGAGGACTTTGTTGATTTGATACTTTCTGATTTCAAAACTTACTACGAAGCTACAGTAATCAAAACAGTGCGGTGGCTCACGCCTGTAATCCTAGCACTCTGGGAGGCCAAGGCGGGCAGATTGTTTAAGCTCAGGAGTTCAAGACCAGCCTGAGCAAGAGCGAGACCCCCGTCTCTACTATAAAAAAATAGAAAGAAATTATCTGGACTACGAAAAATATATAGAAAAAATTAGCCGGGCGTGGTGGCGCATGCCTGTAGTCCCAGCTACTCGGGAGGCTGAGGCAGTAGTATCGCTCGAGCCCAGGAGTTTGAGGTTGCTATGAGCTAGGCTAACGTCGCGGCTCTCGCTCTAGCAGGGCAACAGAGTGAGACTCTGTCTCAAAAAAATAAAAAATAAACAAAACAATGTGGTACAGTGTAAGTGTAGCCATGCAGATAAATGCAACAGAATTGAAAGTCCAGAAATAAACCCATATACGTACGGTGAACTGATTTTTGGAAAAAGTGCTATGAGCATTCATTGGGGAAAGAACAGTCTCTTCAAAAAATGGTGCTGGGAAACAACATCCACATGCGAAAGGATGTAGCTGGTCCCCTCACTTCAGCATATACAAAAATTAACTCAAAATGGATCAAAGACCTAAACATAAGAGCTATCATATAAAACTCTTAGAACAAAACGTAGGGGTGAATCTTCACGACTTTGGATTTGGAAATTCGTTTTTTAGATATGACACCAAAGCATAATCAACAAGAGAAAAAGGGTAAGTCGTGCTTAATCAAAATTAGAAATTTTAACGCGTCACCAACACTGCTAAGAAAGCGAAAAGACAACCAGCAGAATTCGAGAAATGTTTGCAGATCTCACTGTGGCCAGACTCAAACGGCCACGTGTGGGGTGATTCCGCCTGTGAAATGTCCAGAGTAGGAAAATCCGCGGAGACACGTGGAGATTACTGGTTGGGGGAAGGCGGGGAGGGAAGGAAGTGCTTGCTGGTTATGGGGTTTCCTTTTAGGGTGAAGAAAAATGTTCTGGAACCACATAGCCAATGTAGGCTGGGAACGAACTAGATAAATGTCGCTGAATTGAACACCTTAAAATGGCTAAAATGATGAATTCATGTTGTGATTTTTATCACAGTAAAAAAGAAAAGGTGGGAAGGAACGTCGAAACGGGAGCTCGGATTGGGGGGAATGAACACGTGCGCCTGTGTCTGTTGGTTCCTGAGCTGCCACCGAGGCCGAGCCTGGGCTCAGACAGGACCCGGCTCCAGGGAGCCAGCCCGGAGGAGGAAGAGCAGACGGCGCGGGCCGTGCGCAGGTGGAGCCTCCGCACCGGATTCGGTTCCGGGGATGGGGTGGGCGCGGCGGGACATGGCCCTCAGCTCAATCCCTCCCTGCCCCCGAGGCCCGCGCCCGCCACTTACTTTCCCCGGAGCACGCGAGCCCCGCGTCCCGGCTGTGCCCGCACCGGCTCCCGGGCCCCCGCGGGCAGTGGAACAGCAGCGACTCGTTGCCCGCGCAGCGGAAGGCCTCGGTCCACACGGGTCCGGAGCCGCGGCCAAAGCGGGCGCCCCCGGGCGTGGACGCGGCCGCCCCGCACCGCAGCTCCCGGCACACCACGTGGGCCGTGGCCAGGTCCAGGTCTGCGTCGCAGACGGTGCCCCAGGTCAGGCCCCGCCTCACCTCCAGGCGCCCGGCGCAGGGGTGCTCGCCGCCCACCAGCCGGGCCTCCGTGTGTCCTGGGGGCAGACGCTGGACTGCAGCCACCAGGGCAGGACCGGCTCTGTGCCAGCCTCTGGGCCGCAGAGGGGGTCCCAGGGGCCAGCAGGGGAAGTCCTGGGGGGGACCCTCCCTCCACTCTGCATCTCCCTGGGGTCCTGGCCCCCACACAGATTCTGACAGCAAGCCTCTTCCCGGCCCCTGCCTCTGGGGGCACACAGGTCCCCTGGGACTCTGGGTGGGAGTATATGAGCACTCCCCGCCCCCACACACACAGGCCAGATAGGAACCATGGGCAGAACAGCCAGGACGACAGGCGCTGCCAACAGGGGACAGCCCCAGGGGCCTTCCCGGACCACTGCCCGCTGGAAGTGCACCATGTACTGGGGAGAGGGGCTTCCACTCACACTGCGACCACACCGTGGGGTAGACGCCATGATCCCTTTTGTTCATATAAAAAAATTGAGGCCTGCAGAAATGTCCCTACCTGAACACACCACCTGAGTGTACGTCGGGAGGTCACACTGCTCTAGGAAGTTTAGGTTGATCTTGCAGGTGAAGATGCTGAACTCTGTTCCCTGGCAGGTCACAAACTTCTGCTCCTGGTCCCCAGGGCCCCCTCTGCCGTGGGCTCTAGACCACTGCAAAGCGGGGCCGCACCCCAGCTCTCTGCAGAAGACGTTGGCCTCTTCCTTGTGCAAGTCACACCTCAGGACATTGCCTGCCGCGTTCACCACCTCGGGGATCCCGGCACAGGGGCTGCCACCCTGGCCCAGCCTGATTTGTTGAAAGGTACCATCTGCTGGCACAGAGGAGAAACCTAGTCCTCGGAGCCCTCACCCTTGGCACAAGTGCAGGGACTAAGCTCTGGTAGCCCCAGCCTGACTGGCATCCACGGGGCCCCTCGCAGCTTTGCCCGCCCTGTGCCCGAGGTGCTGCAGCCATTCCTCCTAGGACTGCTGGCTCCCAGCACAGCACGGAGAGTGGCCACTGCGGGAGCCCAGGTCAGGGGCACCTGCCATGAGCACACAGGTGATTGCACTGTGATGATGCTGCACTTTCTACACAGCTAGAGTGTGTGGGGACCCCACGGAGTTTCCTGAGGTGGCCCTGGTGGTGGAGGGAGCTCAAGGAAAAGTGGTCGGTGGCTGAGATTAGAAACCTGGAGACCAACATTAACATAAGCAGGAAGGGGGTCCAGGCTGAGAGACAGGAAAGAGAGCGAGAGCTGATCCTCCGAAAGACAGACAAGGAAAACCGCCTCACCTTGCTGTCCTGCAGCAAAAGGGACCCCTGAGGAGCCCCGAGGGGCACTCACATCAGAACCAGACCCTCCCTCCTGCCCCGGGGCTTGCCTCGGTGCCTCCAGAGCCCGAACAGAGGATGGAGGTCCCAGGGACGAGAGGGGATCAGGGTCCCAGTCTGACCTACCTGAGCAAGTTATCACCACCACACACTGGCACTCGCAGCTGCTCAGCGGCTCCCAGGCACCCAGGGAGCACTCCCAGAGTGAAGCCTCCTCACCCCGGCACTGGGCTCCGCGCAGCCAGGTCGGCCCCATCTCATGGGGCCTCAGAACATAGTTGGAGGTTGATAGTGCAGAGCCACAGTCGAGCTGTCTGCAGGTCACGGATGCCTCTCCCATGCCCCAGCGGTCCCCGCACACAGGGCCCTGCCGGCCCAGGTGCTGCACCTGCAGGAGGCCTTCGCAGTGGTTTCCACCCCCCAGGAGACTCAGGGACTCCTCCCCAGCCAGGCCTTCAGGGACAAGAACACAGGATGGAGAAAGAAGATGCAGGGAATTTCATTCAGAATTTTCAAGGATTAGAAAGTTTTGCCTCACTTTTAATCCAAATTCCCGCTGTTATTCAAATTTCCGTACCACTAATACTCTGCATTTTGATGGCATCAAAACGGTTTCTTCAAAGCGAAAGTTAGCAAAAATGTGCACAAAGAAGTCAGGTAACCAGAAGTCAGGTGTCCTGTGTTGTGTCCTCGCCACCCTCCCTCCCAAAAAACGTCCTGCACTCCGGGGGTCTCTGATCCCCAGGACTCTGTAGACAGCAGCACACACTCACCAGGAGGGAGGGTCCAGCAAGCCAGGAGCAGGGGCCACAGCCCCAGCGGGGACAACGCCAGGCCTGGTCGCATCTGCTGCAACGGTGCCCCCGGCTGGCTGTCTTGGGGCAGGCACGAGCAGCTCTGCCCCGAGCAGGAGGTGGCCTCCGACTCGACGTGACACTTTCTGAGAAGGAAGCCAGTCAGTGCCCTCACCGCCTCCCCCCATATCAGAGCCGCCATCTGTCACCCGTGTCTGAGCCCAGACGGTGCCAGCAGCATGTGTGTGGCGAGGCCGGGCCGGGCTTCCTGCAGCTGGTGCCTGACGCAGCCCCAGGTGTGAGACGGACCAACCAGGAGCCCGTGCTCAGCCAGGCTCCGAGGGCCGCGGTGCTGGGACCAGGGCCGGCAGGAAAGTGATGGACTTTCTCTGCCCACACGAAAGGTGTGGCTGAAGACCTGATGTCGTTCCCACCTCGGTGCTCAGTGTGAACTGAGACTTGGCGATTCAATCAAAATCCTGAGAAACGTGCACGCCCTGTGACCAGCACTCGCAAGGGTGCACAGCTCTCCGTGAGGATGTACATCCGGAGGTGGCAGCCAAGTGTGCAAGTCACCTGGATTAGGCTGGTTAAGCAGACTAAGGGACATCTATATAATGAGATACTAGTCCACCATTAAAATGATGGCTCAGGTGCTTTATTTATTGCCAAGCCAATATGAAAAATACGTAGAAAAACATGTGATCCCCACTGCAGAGCACTTTGTAAGTCAGGCTCCTGTCCATGTGTCTATGCAAACGAAGCTCTCAGTGGACATGCTCCTAATGTCAAAAACGTCCGTTCCTGGGAGGTAGAATGTTAGATAATTTTTTATTTTTTTCTTGTGCATTGTCTGTACATTCTAAACATTCTAAAGTGAACATACAATTTTGTAAACAAATAATTTCAGCCAATCAAAAGATGTATCCAGCACAGGCTACACAGTTTGTGAGGTCCAGAACAAAATGAAAGTTCAAGGGCCCTTAATGAAACATTATTAAGACTTTCAAGGTAGCAACACAGAGCATTTAAGTGACTCTTCTGAGCACAGAGACTGAAGTCAGCATAGGCGTACCTGAGCTGTCGTCCCAGAAAGCAGCTGCGGTGTGGCATGCATGTTAGAAATGCAGAAACAGGGAGGGGCCCTGATCACAAAAGGAGACCCTCCCCACACCCACGGCCTTGCCCCACACCTCAGCCACGGTCCAGCCCCCAGTCACTAAAACCAGCCCCCAAGGCACCGAAGTCATCTCTCATAGGCCCCCAGAAGCGTGTTCTACCTACCAGATGTCTAAAGAATTTGCTGAAAATCCAACTGACAATTGAAAGGCATTTGGAAGAACCTCCCAAACGTCCTTGAAGGAAGGAACTGGAACCCTCACACTGAGGGTGGGTTTGAGGGGGAGCTTCCGACACTTCCAGAGAGGCAAAGAGAGAACAAGCCCGGGAAAGGGGAGGGGCCAGGGAGAGCGTGGCCTATAGCCCCAGCCAGGAAGAAGACTGGAGGCATGGCCAGAGGGCGGACAGACGGGGAGGCAAAGGGCCGGAGGGTCTTCTGCTGTCTGGGCCTCCAGTGCACACTCGGCCTTTCCATGCGCTGAACTTGCCCGGTCACCAGCTTCCACATTGCTCTCCCCAAGTCCTGAGCACCAACGTCAGATTGGCCATGCCTACCAATCCTCACAGGTCTCCACCTCAGCGGAACATACGTGACTGGATGCACAGGTGGAATCCCACCTGACTTCCAGAGACACCAAAAGTAGACAGGGAGGCAGCGACATCCCTACGTTTGCAAATATGTCAGTTTGCCGTGAGTCCACTGTCCACCAGGTCACCAGGAGGGTCCACTCTCCACCTGGTCGCCAGGAGGGTCCGCTCTCCCCCAGGTCACAGGAGGCTCTAAGAAATTTTTGCTTAACCCAAAGTAAGAATTTTTCCTCATGTTTTCTTCTAGCTTCACGTTTCTTCATATTTAGGCCTGTGACCTGTTTTGAGCTTATTTTTATATATGGTGCAAGGTGTGGATCAAAGCTCATTGTTTTGGAATCTGGACATCCAATTTCCCCAGCAACATTTGTTGAAAAGACTCTTCTTTCTTCGCTAAATTGCATTTGAACCTTGGCCAAAAATCAGTTGTGCCTCTCCGTGTGGTCTATTTCTGTACCTCTGCTCTGACTTGTCTATCTTGAGGCCAATATGACATTGTTTTGATTGCTGTGGCTTCATAATGAGGCTTGAAATCTGGCAGTGTTAGCCCTCCAGGTTTGTGGCTCTTTTCCAAGTTGTTTTGAATATTCTAGGTCCTTTGCTTTTCACAAAGATTTCAGAATCAGCTGTGCCTAGATTTCATCGAGCTCACGTTGACTCTGTAGACCAATTTGAGGAGGATTGGCATCTTAACAATATTAAGTCTTTCAATCAATTAATATGGTTTATCTCTTCATTTCTTTAGGTCTTCTTTAATTTTCTCACCAAAATTAAATTACTTACAATTAAATTTAAAGAAGAATTTAGTACAATTAAGTTTAATTTGTTTTCATTACACAGTTCTTACATGTCTTTTGTAAGATTTACACTTGGCTATTTTATATTTTTTGATACTACAAATATTATTTTAAAATACTTCAATTTTCTATTGTTTGCTGCTAATATATAGAAATAAAATTTATTTTTGAATATTGATCTTGTATCAGGCAAACTTGCAGAACCAGCACGTTACTTCTAGTGGCTTTACCGTAGACTCCGTCCGAGCACCTGCTTAGCTGGTCACATCAGCCACGAGCAGAGAGCTTTACTTCTTCCTTTCCTGTACAGGCTCTTGTTATTCCTTTTTACCTTATTGGGCTGGATAAAATCTCTAATGCGATGTTGAATGGAAGTGGTAAAAGGAGACAACGTTGTCTTGCTCTTGATATCGGGGTGAAAGCGCTCAGCCTTTCACTATGTTTTGTATTTAGTTTCTTTTTTAGAGACAGGATCTCTGTGTCACTCAGACTTGAGTGCAATGGTGCCATCACAGCTCACTGCAGCCTGGAGCTCCTGGGCTCCAGCATCCTCCCGCCTCGGCCTCCCAAAGTGCTGGGACCACAGGCACGCGCCGCCGTGCCCGGCCTCAGCCTTTCGTTATTGAGTATGGTATTAATTAGGCTTTCTGCAGATGCCTGTATCAGATTGAGGGACTTCTCTTGTATTCTTAGTTTGCTGAGCGCTTTTTTTCAAGAATGAATGTTTGACTTTGTCTGTTTTTCTGCATCTATTAAGATACTATTTGCGCTTTGAAATCTGTTCTATGGTGAATTATGCTGATTGATTCCAAATGTTAAGCAGGTGCCTGGCCAGGCCACGGGGCTCCTTGCTGCCACCCAAGTCACTCTGGGGCGTGTTCCCGACTGGCTGCTCCACTCGTGCCCTCCCTGCCTGCCACTGCAGCCTTCTTCTCTGCCCTCGGGCTCTTGGTGGGCGTGCAGGGGTCCTGCCTATCCTCCTCTCACCCTCTGGCTCCTTCGAAAGTCAAAATCTCATCATGTCACTGCTCTGCTGAAAACTCTCCAGTGGCTTCCGTCTCCTGCTGGGGGGAGTTCCGACCCTGCCCTGAGGTCCCTGGGGCAGGGGGCCCAGGCCAGCCCTGCACCCGGCCCTCTGCTCAGCCTGCCCATTTGCCCTGCCACAAGCTGTCTTCAGGAAGTGGGCCGGCGTGACCTAGTGGGCAGGATGTGGGGCAGATGAACAGCCTCACCCTCCAGCAGCAGCCTGGGGAACAGAGGGGGCCCAGGAAGAAATCACCCAGCGATCCCTGGGTCCTCACTCCCCACCCCAGGCCCAGAGCTAAGGGTGCAGGCCCCCTGACCCTCCTATGGAGGGCTCCTGAGACTTCAGTCCTGCCTTGGCATCTACCACCTCCCGATCTCCGGCTGGTCCTCTGCAAGGGGCACAGGGTGGACCAAGGATACCCTGCAAAAGGGGCAAAGGCACCAGGACCCTCTGCCCCAGCACTGAGACCCCACCAGGACCACAGCCCCCTGGGCTCTGCTCTTTCCTGGGACATGGAGGTCCCCCGCTTCCTGCCCTTTGCTCAAGGGGACAGAGGGCAGCGGGAGGTGAGGGGAGGTGCCCAGGACCTGAGGAGGGGGCTTCAGGCCCCTGCCTTCTGTGCACTGTTAGAAAAGGGATGCCCTGGTCACAGGGGACAGCTGACCAGCCCCTGGGAGGAGGGTCAGGGCCCCACTGCTCATTTGGCCTGGCCTGGGATCCTGGTCCACACAGAGCCAGACCTCTGGGCTCCCCACGGGCAGGTGTAGGTTTGCTCTATGTTCCCTGCCCCAAATCCATTTGATCAACGTCCCCTCTATTCATCCACTCAGCGGTGTCTGTGGGGCCCTATCTGGGTCTCAGCGTCAGCTCTAGACTCCAGACAGGACAGCCAGAAGACAAGTGTTTGCCTGGGGGGCTCAGGTGTCAGAAGGAGACCTGCAACAAGCTGTTACTAGTACAAGGGCCGCTCTGGGGCACCTGGAATGGTGAGCATGGCTGCCAGGAGCGAGAGCAGGGCGGGCAGGGCCAGCCCAGCTGTGGGGGTCCGCAGCACACAGGCCTTGGTGCTCCTGGGCTTTCCCTGACCGGGCAGGCTGCAGGGTGGTGAGCGGAAGAGGGACATGGTGCCACCTGCCTTTGAAGGCCCCTGTCTGCTGCTGGGTGGAGAACGGACGGGCAGGGTCCAGTTAGGGGCTGCAGGTGTGGCCGGGCTGGGGGTGTAGCTGGGTCAATCTTGTGAGCAGAGCCGGTAGGATTTGCTGGTGGATTGGATGCGGGTATGGAAAGCTCTGGGGTCAGCAGGATTTGGGGGCTGGGGGAAGTCTGAAGGAAAGTCTTGGCCTGACAATTTAGAGGGAGTCAGATGGAGTCTGGAACTGGGGCCTGGGCTGGAGGTGGGCGTTCTGGTGGGAAGCTGGAGCTGTTCTGTTCCAGTCCAGCTTTGGGGGTGGGCGGAGCCGCGGCCCCTGCTGGGCAGCTGCCCTGGGCTGCAGCCCGAACCCCCAGGGCATGAGCCCCTGCTTCTGGCTCAGCCTCCCTGGCACCGGGCACGGTTCCCACCCAGGGGCAGAAACCTCTCCTCTGCCTCCCCACCCTCCCTGGCTGCAGGACGTTGGCCGTTGCAGAGACTCAGGTGGGCGATTTCTCTCCGGTGGCCCCGCATCCCCCGCTTCCCGAGCGGCACGCAGACCCTGCGCTCTCTCCTGGGGAGCCATGGGCGGGCGGCCTGTCAGTGCGGAGCTCCAGGAATGACCTCTGGCCTCTTCGGGGTCTCCCCGGTCTGGTCTTTCTCCTCTGGCTTCTAAACATCGCCGACAAAAGGGAAGGAAACCCCCTTTGTCGTCAGCCGCACCCTAACCCTAACCCTCCCCGCACCGGCCCCGGGACCCCACCAGCGGCTGCCTGAAGACCCCGGTGGTGGCTGCTGGGTGGGGCCCCCCATTCCCCTGTTGGGGTTTCCTTATAAGTCTCAGATTAGTTTGTCCAGTCCTGTTCCCCTCCCACAGTTTAATTTTGGGGAAATTGTACGTCTTTACAAGATTGAGACTTCCAACGCATAAACTGGCATGTCTACATTTATTTAGATCTTCCTTTAATGTCTCTCAGTTTTCTACATCAAGGTCTTCCACAACTTTCATTAGATTAATTCCTAGATATTTGGTATTTTTCTTGCTTTTATATGTGGCAGCTATTTTTTAAAATGTCTGTTTATTGCTCATATGTAGAAAAACAATTGACTTTTGTTTATTGGCTGTATTCAGTAAACTTGCCAAGCTTTCCTAAGACTTTTGTTGACTATCTGTGGGTTCTTCTGGATTGTTTACATTCTGAGTGGCGCTGTCTGTGAGTGATGATGGTTTGGACTCTGGTTTTCCAACCTTCGTGCCTTTCTTCTCTGCCTCACTGCACCAGTTACGAGCTCCAGCACAGTCAGCACGGTGGGACGTTTGCAGTGAGGTGTGTTTTGATGCTACTCATTATCAGATTAAGGAAGATGAGGTGAGTTTGCCGTGAGGTGTGTTTTGATGCTACTGGTTATCAGATTAAGGAAGTGACCTCCTAATTCCAGTTTGCAAGAACTTTATTTATTATCATAAATGGATATTGAATTTCATATAAAAAATTTTGCATTTCTTAGGATGATAATATGATTGTTCTCCCTTAGTATTGCAATGTGGCAAATTGCAGTGATCGATTTTCTGATGTTAACTTTTTCTTAAATGCAACTTTGCACTCCTGGAGAAAACCAGTTTGGGTGGCGGCAGTGTGCTTTGCACGCACTGCTGGTTCTGCCAGAGGTTCTGAGTCTGGAGTTTTCTTTATGGCAAGTTTTTTTCTTTTCTAAAAAACAGCTTTATTGAGGTGTGATTGATATATAATAAACCACCACACTTAAAGTGTGCCATTTGATGAGTTTTGACATATGCGCACACCTGTGAAACCATCGCCACGATGAAGATAGTGAACGTCCCACTGCCCCATGGCTTCCTCGTCCTGCCTGGCATCTACCCTCCCTTCTGTTCACTCCTTTTGAAAAAGAACAGTGTCAAGACTGAGAATATTTAATTCCAGTACTTATTATACAGCCACACAAGCGACGGCAACGTGGCATTGGTGTAAAGATGGACAGGTAGGTGACACGGAGTCCATCGGCAAACCCACATGTGCACTCAATCAGTGTTCAGCCGAGGGGCAAAGGCATTGGAATGGGGAAGCAAAGACTTCTGCAGCTGTGTTAGATCCACCTGGGAAGAGCAGAAGCCCTGACACTTGCCCCACCACACGCTGATGTGGATTTGAGATGGATCCCAGACCTCGATGGAAGGCTGGAACTACAGAATACCTGGAAGACATGCGGGAAAATATCTTGACAATCTCAGGAAGACAAAGCTTTCTTAAATAAAATATGAAAAGGAAGACAACTGACAAATGGTATACGTACTGTGCTTCAGGCTTACGATACATTATACCTCAATTAAAAAACCCTTTACGAGGTGTTCATGTTTGTGTATTTCCAAGCACATGAAAGTTTTCTTGTTATCTTTTTGTTGTTGACTTCTCCCTTAATTGCATTGTAGTCAGAAACTATATTCTGTATGATCTCAAAGCCTGAAAATTAGTTTGAGACTTTAGCCTGATGACATTTTGTTATGGTGAGTTTATTACTGTCTGCACAAGTTGAAACAAATGTGTATTTGCAATTGCTGGGTGCAGTACCTACAAATGTCTCTATGTTCAAGTTTGTTAATCGAGTTTTTCCCCCCAAATGAATAGCAGCATGAAAATTGCAAATAGGAATCATCTGGCATCTTCACACGGCGGGACAACTCTTAGATCTTATCAACCTGCTGAACTGTTCCTTTGTCAGGGACATAGATTCCATTCCCAAATTTTCTGATATCCTTGCTTTTAACTGTTGTGGCTTGCTGAGTCAGAGCAGCTGAATTTGAAACAAGCTCAATGTCGTTTCCTTCAAGCATCAACTCCTATTTCTGGGCTTAAGTTACTGAACCAGGAGCACCTGGCCTCATCCGAACCCTACAGCTGTATTTTTCACCTAAGAAATTTCACATAAAAATATGGAACACTTCACGAATTTGCATGTCATCCTTGTGCAGGGGCCGTGCTAATCTTTTCTGCATCGTTGCAGTTTTAGTGTGTGTGCTGCTGAAGCCAGCACTGTCAATCAAGCTGACTTTTCACCAGCTGAACACACCACGAAACAGCACCTGGATCAATAACCAACATGGCCAGAGCCCAGACCCCAGCGCTCCCTTCCACCCACAGCGCAGGCGTGGCCGCGACCTGGGCCACAGGACACAGATTTGTTCTGCCTGTTTTTATTTTGTTTTTCAAATTTTCACACAGAATGTGCTCTCTCGGGTCTGGCTACTGCAGTGAGCAGGGCGTTTGCAGATCCTCATGGTGTGTGTGGCAGGAGCACGCTGATTCTCGCTGGTGGCGGCATCCGCCGCATGAACAGACCACGGTTTATCGGTGTCCACTGTGGACGGACATCTGCATTGCTTCCACTGTCTGGCTGTTACAAGTTTTTGCCTCCTCTGAAGGACGCCGTCCACATGACTTCTACTCCACAGGTCGCTGGCCGTCCTGCACATGACTCTTTCATCGTTACACCCGTGACGGGGCACCGTTCTATGTGTGTGTTATACAGAATAAAAGGTTCACACACCAGAAAAACGAGCATCTAATCCCTTTATAGTGCAGATTGTCAGGGACGCAGGAATGGCTGGAAATCAGTGACTGCAAAGTAGGGGTCGGGGGCCAGTCCCTTTTCGTGACTGGGACATGTTCAGGGTGTGGGAAATGCTGGTGTCCTGCGCAGTCGGGGTTTGGGTGTCTCAGTTGTGTGACGACTCCATGGTGAGCTCTGGTGCCACCACAGACCCCACCAGACTGAGCAAGCAGCCTGCTACGTGCAGGAAAATTCCACCAAGACCAGGAAATTGTGGCTGCTGGGTCAGGCTGGTCGGGAACCTCGGCCTCTCTCACTCCCGGCTGCTCTGGGCGGCACGGCCCTACCCTGGAGGGTGCCTCTCTTAATTGCTCGTTTGACATTAATTGACTCCTCTGAGCTGAACCCCGGAGTGAATTTGAAGTCATCAATCGGGACAGTGCCCACCGTCCCTGAAGACGCTGCCTAACGAGCGGGAACCGCCGGCTTTCTAACAGACCCGTGGCTGGCCAGGCCCCAACGCCATCCCGCCTTCCGTATAATGACACCCCAGGGAAAGCTACATGCTGGTCCCAGCTCTTCAAACATCTCACATCAAAGTTGGCTGGAATCTCTTCGTAAACAGTAGGCTTGATTGGGCACCAAGAGTTTATGCTCTATTCCCCAGCAGCCCAAGGAACAAGCTTCCCCAGAACCAGGGTTGAGAATGGAAACCTCTCCTCACGCAGCGCTGCCAGCCCCGGGGGCGCAGGCCAAGGAGGAGGCAAAGGCCATGGGGGCCCCAAGGTCCTTGCATGTGGACCACGTTTCAATCCCGATTCAGACAGGTCAACAACAAAGGGCAATCGCCAGGCCACAGAAATGTGATCACGGTCATACTCGACGAAACCGAGGGGACCCTGTTATTTTTAGGTGCAATAATCACATTGTGTTGAGTTTTTAAAGTGTCTTCACCTCTTAAAAACTCTGTTTAGATAAATGTGGATCATGAGGTTGCTCTAAAGTAAACCAAGGGAGCAGAGGGAGGTACGGACAAGGGGAGATGGACAAACGCGAGCAATTCAGCGACGTGCGGTGAGGACACACGGCTCATGATGCTGTTCTCCCTGCGGGTGTGTGCTTGGACGCGTCCATGGCTCGTCCCTGTGGCCTCACCCTGGCCTAGGGGCGCCTGTCACTCTGCCCTGCACCCTGTGCCCCACAGCCACCCGGTCATCCCCTGCCCTCTGGCAGGTTGTTAGAGCAGCCCCCAAATTCAGTCCTCAGATCTCTGCCAAAGCGAGCGTTCAACCATGTAAGGCTTGTCGCGCCGTGAGACAAAGCAGCACACACAGGAAGCCACTGAGCCCAGGCAGCTCCCCAGCGGGAGGCAAACCGCACAGGGCACGTGGACCCTCGTCTCCTGCGTGATGGCCCCATTCCTCAGGAGATGAGACCCTGGTCCCTGCCTTCTCCTTCAGTAAGATAACGCCCGACAGGGTCAGTGATTATGCCTCGACCTGTGGCGCCCATCCTGTTCTAGGTGCTGGGTTGCAGGAGAATAAACCATCAGAACCCCCTGCCGTGGGCTCCCAGCTCATGGCTTCAGAGGGTAACCCCTGTGTGGGGACGCAGCAGGAACGGGAGGTGGGGCAGGTGCAGTGTCGCGTGAGGGTCTCTGATGGGCTCAAGAAGTGGGGCCTGAGCCGGGGCTGAGGGAGCAGCGGGGCCCGGGGCGGCCTGGGCTACAAACCCTCTGCGCGGCAGCACCGCGCCTGTCCCACTGCCAGGCCGGCAGGCTCAGCCCACCCCTGCCTCCCGCCTGTCCCTGGCTTTGGCTCCCAGGGGCTCACGGCGGAACCTTGCTCAGTGCCACCCGGGCCCTGCCAAGTCCAGGCAACTGCCCTTCATGCTTGGCCTGGCCAGCAGCCGGAAGTCCCGTTCTCTAGGTGGTCCCTGATGGTGGGGACGTGAGAGTGGACACTGGTCAAGACACAGCCCTGTCAGTGCTGCCTGAGCCATGCTTGAGGTGAAAGGAGAGAGATGAGGGCATGGTCTGTGCTCCATTTTATCTGCTAAATTATGAAAATCATACTACAGCATGTCCTGTCAGGCCTGTTCTGAGCACTTCAGGCATATTAACTCGTTCAATACCCACAGGGCTCCACGAGACTGCACTGTCATGATCCCACTTATAGATGAAGACACAGAGGTTCAGAGTGGTTATGTGACTTGCCCAAGTCATGCAGGCAGCAGGTTGGTCAAGACCCCCTGCTCCAGGGCTTGTGCTTCTAATCCCACCCATGCTGCTCCCAGAACAAGTACAGATGGGCTGGGGGGTCAAACCAGGCCCCTCCCAGATGCTCCAGACCCCCAAACTCCTCCACTCGGAGGCCCCACCAAGACCCACCCTCCTTCTCACCTCCCCACGTCCCCTGCCCAGTCCCACAGTCCTGGGCGGTCCAAAGAAGGTATAAGACCTGGTGCATGTGTCCGAGGGCCCCCACCATGAGGCAAACCCACCCACTGACCCCAAACAGCCCAGCCTTCTCAGAGGCCTACACACTTGTCCCTCTATGTTGGCACCACTGTGGTTCACCCCTGCCAGCTGCCCACCCAGGGAGGGTCCAGGGGATGCTCTTTCCAACTCGGGACCCCTCGGGAGACCCAGGTGTCAGTAATGGTGAGAAGACAGGGATGAGACGCACAAGGGGCTGTCACGCCGAGACCCAGCCCTCCTTGGGGGTCACAGGCCAGCCAAGCACCTAGCGCTTGGAACCACATGTGGTGCTACAGGTGCCACGAGGCGGCACCCCTGGGGTGTCCCATTTCTCTTCCAGAATCTGTGTGTGGAAGTCCGGGGCCCAAGCTTCCCTTGGCAAGGTCTGCGAGAGGAACAGAAACTCCTCCAGGCCAGGATGGCAGTCATCCCCCCTCCACCGGCCCAAGGGCCACATCCCAGCAGTGACCGGCGCTTTGTCAGCCCTGCAGAGCGCCCTCCGAGGGGCACGGGTGCCCGCCCTGCTCACTCCACAGCTCGTGTCCCCTGCACCGTCCTGTGAAGCGCCTCCTTCACGTCCTTGTTCCTCAGGGTGTATATGAAAGGGTTCAGCACCTGGGTGACAATGGTGTTGAGCACCCTGAGGCCTTGGTCAGGTCCAGGGAGCTCTCCACGGAGGTCCTCACGTGCAGGAAGATGGTGGAGCCGTACCAGATGAGCACGACTGTGAGGTGGGACGAGCAGGTGGAGAAGGCCTGGTGCTGGCCGCGGGCCCAGGGGATCGCCACGACGGCAGCGATGATGTGGGCGTAGGAGACCAGCGTGACGAAGCGGGAGCCCAGGATGACGCAGAAGGCGATGCCGAAGGAAGCCAGCTCCGCGGCGCGCGTGTCGGTGCAGGACAGCACGATCCAGGGCGCGATGTCGCAGAAGAAGTGGTTGATGACGCGCCAGCCGCAGGAGAGGCGCTTGCCCAGGAGCCCAGCACCAGCCGCGCCGCGAGGCCGGGCGTCATGATGCCGCTGTAGCGCAGGGCAGGCACACGGCCAGGCAGCGGTCATAGGCCATCGCGGCCAGCAGGAAGTACTCGGTGCAGCCCAGCAGGAGGAAGGGGCCCTGCGCCGAGAGGTTCTGGCTGCGGCTCCAGGCCACGGAGCGCTGTGGGGACACAGACCCCTGGAGCTGAACAGGGACTCCACGCAGGAGCCCTCCGGGGGGCTGGGCGCCGGAGGAGCCGGGCCCTCCCCGCTCTGTGAGGCGCACTCACCTTGTCCTGTGATCCCAGGACCCCGGACGGGCCCAGCATCCAGTGCCAGCGCGGACAGGTTGGCACAAAGCGGATCAGAGCACGCGGGGATGCGGCTAGCAGTGGTGGCTTGTCACCGGCGGGGGTCGTCAGTCTCCTATTAGGGAGTCACGTAGCCTGGGACAGGGCAGGAAGTATCGAGTTTTCACAAATGCAATCACGTATGCCCCGACGTTAGCATTTTCACCCAACAAGCCGGATTGCGTCCGAGTGGAACAGCGCGCCCCGCAGAGCTCTACCGACGCAAGACAGCCACCTCCAGGAGTAGCCCCCGGGGCGGGGGCGCGATTCCTCTTGGCCTGGGTGATTTGTTAGCTGAGAACGGAGGGAGACGGGAGTCCCTAAAATGTGAAATTTTTAAACACTTGTACCACCAGCGCCCCCTCCCGGCCAGAAGCTGGTGGGCGGGGCCGGCCTGACGTGCAGGGGGGTGGGGCGGCCCGAGGGGCGGGGGGTGCAGTGGCCCCGCCCTGAGCAGGGGTCTGCCGCGCCTGCCCGAGCCTGCACCGGACCCGGGGCCCCCACCCGCCCGCTGCTCTGGGGCCCCCGGCACCCGACGGACGACCGAAGGGGTGGCGGGGCCGAGGGGGCGGCCACCCCACTGGCATGGAGCCCGGAGCCTCAGTGAGGCCGGAGGCCCGCGAGTGAAAGCTCAGTCGCCATAGCAACCCGAAGCAGTCTGCGCGCTCTCTCCCTCTCAGCGGCCGCGCACAGCACACACCACGTGCACACGCACACGCACACTGATCGCCTGTGCACTCGTACACACCACCAGACCGGCCCTCCACTCCCTGGTCTGGAGCATGCACCCCATTCGTGGTGGAGAACCAGCAGCGTCTCCCACCCAGAAGTCTCTTGGCTGGTCCCCTCCCAAGACCCACAGAGGGGTCAGGGCCGCTGTCCTTAATCGATGCTCCAACTCACACCATCTGCACAAGACACCCGCTGCTGTCCCGCCCCTGCTCCCGTGAGCAGGCAGTCTGCACGCACACCTTCGGGCAAAAGCAAAACCCCAGAGGAATGCCTGAAGCCAGCAGGGGCCCCAACCGCGACCCTCCAAGTCCCAAGGGCGGGGCCCAGTGGGCAGCACCCTGGAAGGGACACTCTTTTCAGCAGCACACCCCATGACGCCATCTCCAGGGGGCCCGAGTGTTGGGGGTCCTGTGCCAAGGACAGGCCTGGCTGCCCCCTGAACACCACAGGTGGGGCAGACCCCCACAGGGGCTGACGTGGGCCTGGGGCTCAGGAGTCACAGGCTCAAACCAGCCCTAACCCCTGCGCTGGTGGAGTCTTCCTCCATCCCAGTGGAAGCTGCTCTGCCCTGCAATGTGGGGTCCTGACCTGGGGGGCCCAGTGCCACTTTTCCTCTGCCCTGACTCGGGCAAGCCTTGCATTTAGAAAGACGTTGCAGCCATTGCCAACGACCACTGCAGAGGCTGAACAGAGAGAAGAGAAACCCCAGCAACGCCCGCTCCATCTGGGCCTTGGCCATCCAATCCCACATCTCCCCTGTTGCCCACTTAGCAGCCTCAAGTCCAGGAAGATCAGCTCAGGAGGACCCGAGGACCCCGCAGCAGGGACCCACCCCAGGCTGGGGTGCAGCAAGCCGCTGCCCCTGCTGGCTGCCTGCTGACTTGCGGACGAGGGTCTCCCACTGGTTGAGCTGTTTGCCTCCTGCTCCCCACCTCCTCGGGAGATCAGCTGAGAAGAACAGGCGTGGGGTCACAGGCTGCTCTGGGCACTATGGGGGCACCCGAAACACTGCTGCCGCTTTGGCTGGTGCACGGCAGTGGCCAGAGGCAGTGGCCCAGGAGGGCACCCTGGCCGCGCCAGCATCGGGCCTGAGCACAGTCCCTCAGTGGACAGCCGGGGCGGCGGGCCCACAAGACAGCTGTGCCCCCGTGACACTGTGACACTGGCTCTGGTCACTCAGAGAGGCCAGCCCCAGCCCCACCTGGCGCAGACCCCAGGGTGTGGGAGGGAGGCTGACCTGGCCTTGTCACGTGGGGAGGAAGCGTCAGCGCTTCTGATGCTCCACTCCACTGGCCACCCACCTTGCCTCGCACTGTGGCCACGCAGCACCTGCCACCAACGCCACCCCCACTGTCTTCCAGGGCAGTGGCCTTGGCAGGTGGCAACGTCTTCATCAGGTGGCAAAGGCCATCTGCTGATGCGCTGGCCAGGAGCCCAGACCTGGGGCCACTGGCGCTCAGGCTCCCAGCGCAGATAGCAAATGCATCTGATCGAGGTGGCAGCAGGGGGACCCCACCTGGGCAGCTGCTGCACCCCCGTCCTCTATGCCCACCCAGGGGGAGAGCATGGGTGAGCACCATGCCCAGCAGGAGGCCCTCCCCAAGCCGGGGTTACTTCTGCCCTCTTCCCCGACCTCCCCTGGGCTCAGGCCTGCAAGGACCTTCTTGCCAATTACTCACTTGGCAAGAGCCTGGCCCTGGGGGCTGGGAAGGGCCCTGAGGGTGGTTCCGGGGTGGCCCCCAGCCAGCCCAAGTGGGGCCTCCTGCCCTTGGGCTGTGCCCGACTTCTCACCACGCCAGCCTGTCTCCTGAGGCCACGCCCTGCACCGGTGCCCACATGCCTGTGCGGGAGCAGCAGGGCCCAGGCACCCCAGGGCATGATGGAGCTGCACACTGCATCCTCGGTGCTGTTGGCAGATGTTCTGTGCCTCAGTTTCCCCTGCACTGCCCAGGCAGGGTGAGAGGCAAACTAGGGGCTGCCCACAATCTCGATCTCCCCAAAGCCTTCCAGAAACAGCTGCTTCTGCCTGGTCCTCAACCCAGGCCACTCACTGGAGGTGGGGACCCCCAGCCAGTGGGGACAGGCGGAAGCTGTGACCCAGGGAGGTGCTGCTGTCGTCAGCTGTGTGGCTTTGGGAGGCCAGGCTCTCTGAGCTCCCCGAGCATTGGCCTTGCAGGGACCTGAGGGCCACACCTGTGGGCTCACTGGGGGGTGA
>RJWJ010028018.1:0-21724 GCA_004363605.1 Indri indri
TTACAGGACCAGGAGCTTCATTCATTTATTTATTAAACAAAACTTATGAAACAATTATTATTTGCTAGATTTATGCTGAACCCTAAGGATATAAAAACAAATTAGACATCTCCTCAAAACAGTAGCTACCAACATAGCAGGTAGGAAAGATACAGGGGTAAGAAATTGATACAAAATAAGATACAAGACAAAATGACAGTCCAAAGATAATTTGGGATTCTAGTACAAAATATATATGAGCACATGTGTAATTCAGGTTTTCAGAACAATGTTAATATGGAATTTAATAATATAAATATTTTAAAGTAATTGGGACACTCCAAGGTGAGAGAACTGTTAGTTTAAAATGTACCATTTAATATGATATGTCAATTTGTAACTATATAAAGAGATAAAATGTAGGGTCATCATTAAAATAGGACTCCCTTGGTCTGTATTATGAGTCAGTGCAGTGAGTAAGTTACTCAGCCAACAATTGGACATCATGTTAAAAGCCAGATGAACGACCAGATTTCTTGTTCACCTGAGTATTTTGCCATTGTCTAGTCACAGGCTTCATGCAGCTCCCAGTGTTTGGCAGTGAGAGTGCTTACTGGAGCTGATGTGTCATTCAGAGTGTCTCCAGCATCCACACTTCTGTCTGTTCTAATGACCACACTCAGCAAGCACCAGCTTTTGAAGGAGACTCCACTAATTAGCTTAGTCGACATAGCATCTGGTAACTGGTTGGTGGGATAAACAGAAAAGACTCCTGAAGTGAAGGATGGAAAAATGAATTCTCCAGGCCACTCAGAATAAAACGAAATTATGAGCATACAACCCAAAGCCATGAGATGCTTGATTGTTTGCATTAGCTGCAACTTTAACATTGCCTGGCACAAAATCCTGGGCCAAAATAGAGATAATTGGAATTACACAATCTCAGCACTTCAGTTTGGCATCAGTTTCATAATATAATAAAACTTATCATTTGTAAGCCTGTCTGTTTTTTTGAAAAAAGACTGAGAACAATTTGATCTGTCCTGCTACAGCAGACACTGATGCAGGTGGTTTAAAAACAAAGCATTTAATCAGGCAGGGTTTTACTTAAACTACTTGATGATTCATCATCCAGCCTCTGCTTATTGTCAATTGTGCCTCTCTGAGCTATTATTTATAGAATATTTAAAGAGCCGGGGCTGCATGTGCTTCTGTCTTGGGTTCTATTGTACTATAAATTATAGGTCCAATTTGTTTCAAATTCGGCATGGACTGTCAGGATGCCATGACTCATCTTCTGTTCGGATGAATACTGTATAGTAGCTATACAGAAAAGTACTGCTGTCACTAATAATTTATTGGTAATCTGGGATATTCCTAGACTACAGTTTTGTCAGGTTCTTAGACGCATAAAATCACTCTATTCCTACATCTTCTTATGTTCTCCTCACCCCCTCACCCCACCGGACAAAAATAAATCAATGGCTTAGTGAACATTGTGTAAGATTCTAGTCTCCTAAAATGGCCATTGCTATACAAGGTTATTCAGGATGATACAACACTTTCTCCATCATGCAAAGGGACCAACATTTGTGGTATTGCCTAAGTAGAGACTACATAGATTTCTTGAATCACGTTTTGCATCTTGAGGGTTTTTTGTTTGGTTTAGTTTTACTTTAGTTGACTATTAAAAAACAAAATAAATCATAATTGGATTAAAGAAAGAAAAAATTGATCTTAAATGATAATTGCAATCAAATAAATGTTTAGTTTACTTTACCCTCACAAGCTCCCTGGAAGCAGAACAGTCTGCTTTCTTCATTACTGTACCTCAGCCTTTAGTTACACAGTAGAGGCACAATAAAAATTGGAAATTGATGCATGAATGAATGAGTCTGAAAGACAAGTTGTGTAACCAGACCATTGTGAGGCCAGAGAAAGTTTTTTTTAAGAAAATAGTACAGTGTAATAATAGGACTTATTGAACGATACAGAAAAGAGATGAAAAAGATATGTGTATATCTAGCCTAAGAGTTCACCTCAAAATGAACATCTCCTCCTCAGAGCACACATGCATTACTTGTGTGCTGCTATCGCACTCACATTTATTTGTTATTAGCTCCTACGGGGTATTTAGGTGGAGTTCATCTTTTTTATTTCCAGCATAGAGTGTGCACATTCTAAGCACTGGAAGTTCATTTATGCATAGACTGACCATACTGAATATACAATATTGTCATCACCCAATCGTAAAATCTTTCCCGGTGTAAAGAGAGTTGAGATATTACCTTGAAAAGTCATGCAAATTGGAATAACGCACCAGAAACAATGACTGAAAGTATTTAGGCATAAATTTAAGCATAGACACAAATTTTAATGAAATTTGAAAGCTCTAACTGCAGTGTAAAGTTAAGAAAACACAAATATTACTTTGACAGAAGGAAAAGGGTTTTGAATTTTTTCATAAAATATTCAGGAAGAAAAGGTGGATGGTGGAGCAGGAGAGTGAGAAGTAAGGACTGTATAGGAGGGAAGAAGGAGGGAGAAGATAGTGGATCAGATTTTTTGTTAGCGCTAAGCTGGTTTGCTTTAGGCACCTAGTCATGGCTGGCTTTTAAACCTATTCAAATGTCAAAAACAATCCTTAATGATATTTTTAAGCCCACTAATATTTTATTTAGTTATATCTTAGGGTCAGTGATCTGCAGGTAAATTATTCAGATTTCTCTAGCAAACAAAGGCACTTAATAGAATTCTTGGGCTACTTATAGAATCAGAGAGGTATTGCCTCTAACTACTTTATTTGTGGCTGTAGAGAAATAATGCATTAATCTGCAATTAGATCATGTCATCTTTCAGGATGTTTAGCTAAGGTGAAATGTGTAATTAGACATTTTAAATTGCATGTCACCTCCACCCACAGGGCTGACACATGTTGTTTTCTCTTTGGTACAGCTCTGTGTGAGGATTCACTCAGTGTATCGAGAAGTCACCTTGACCATGAAAATAGGGCTGTTGCAAATTACAGCTTCGGAATTAGCTCAAACATTATCTTCCATTATTTGTATTCTTCAATATGAACAAGCATGCATTTGACAAAAAATTTTTCTTTTTCTTTTTTGCTTATTTAGTCATTTAACATGAATTTTATATTTGAAGACATAATTAGTTAAATTATCAAAATGATTAGCAGGTAGTGAATGACAGACTTAAAAGTGATCTTATATGGCACCCCATTTACCTTTAATTATGGTAAGAATATACATGAACAGTCAGAGAAAGAGAGAGAGAAAGAGAAAGAGAGAGAATATACATGTAAATATCTTCTTGATATTGAAACCATTTGTTTCATCAGTTTGTCATGTGTGTAATAATTACCCTACAGAGTATTTTTCCATAATTTCATGTTTGCTATTGAAAATAACTTTAAATAAGTATTTTTCATTTGGGATTTTGTTAAATATTAGCACAGAGGGGAAAATAAAATATGTAACTCATCTATATGTACAAAATAATGAATCCTAAATATTAAAGACCCATTTGATAAATAGTACTTAAATAATGTGATGTTGCCTGCATTATATTTCTCTCTTCTTATATTGCAATATTAACCAGAAATTTAAATTCTATTTTCGGTCATGGGATTATTCTGAGTACTATGTGAAAAGGAGGTGATGATGAAATTTTTATTTTAGTGTTAACAGCAGTTTTCAAGAGAGTTAATTAAAATCTTTATCTGAACCCTGAAGATGGGAAAACTGTGTGAATGCATGTGCTGAGTTCCTATGCCTTTGAGATTTTCTTTTCAATGTTATAATTTCACCTTTATAGTTTTTAATCCTTTCTCCTGTAAAATCAGTGTTCTTGATGTCATTAATGCTGAGTCATTTTGAAGTGGCAATTAAACAGAGTTTCTAAGATAATTTAGAAATACTTAAAAAAGAAAAATATACTTTTTCAAGGTTTAGCAATAATTTAGGAGTTCTGTTTAGTTTTGTCCAGCTACATGTCAGATTAAGCTGGAATCTGGATGATTAGCAGGATTAGTATTCAGAAGATGAGAAAAGTGTTGCTTGATCAATTTTCAAACACACCATTCATGTCTTTTCAGTAGATCTTGAGTGATATTAATGTAACAGCAGTTGGGCCTTAGGGAGAAGTAAGTGCTTATTTGTCATATGGGTTTTTAGTTGGTATCTTAGGCCATTCAGGCTGCTAACAAAATACCTTAGACTGGGTAGTTTATAAACAGCAGAAATGTATTTCTCAGTTCTGTGTGAGATGTCCTAGATCAAGGCATCAGAAGATTCAGTGTTGGGTGAGGGCCTGAGCCTCATAGATGACATCTTCTATGTGTCTTCCCA
This sequence comes from Indri indri, assembly GCA_004363605.1. NCBI lineage: Eukaryota > Metazoa > Chordata > Mammalia > Primates > Indriidae > Indri > Indri indri. The sequence goes on from RJWJ010028018.1 coordinate 4,344, forward strand.
TCACAGAGGGGAAAACAAGCTTCTCAGGCCACTTTTATAATCCCCATTAGGGACCTAATCACCTCCCTAAAATCCCACCTCTTAATACCATTTTGGGAGACACATACGTTCAAACTATAGCAGCTGGTATAATTGGTGGCCTTAGTGTCATTGAACTACACCTTTATAATGATCAGAAAGAAAATAATCTTTGCTTGCCCTTTACTGGAAGCTTGCTGGGACCATGCATTTTCTGCCAAGATATTTATACACACACACACACACATATATATACATATATATATAAATATATACGCACATATATATAAATATGAATTTACATATATAGAATGAATTAATGCCTTTTGCAACAATTTGTATGGAACTGGAGACCCTCATTCTAAGTCAAGTATCGCAAGAATGGAAAAACAAACTCCACATGTACTCACTATTAAACTGCTGTGCGCAGATCAGCTGCAGACTAGAGAGTAGAGCTTTCAACACAAATTTTCAACAAGTGAGATTGAGATCCCGAAGCATTTCTTGGAAGAATTGTAACAGGAGATGAAACATGGCTTTACCAATACAATTCTAAAGACAAAGCACAATCAAAGCAAAGAAGTGGAAGTGGTCCAGTCGAAGCAAAAGCAGACCAGTCAAGAGCAAAGGTTATGGCAACAGTTTTTGGAGATTCTCAAGGCATTTTGCCTGTTGACTTTCTGAAGGGCCAAAGAAGAATTAAGATAAAGAGGGATATTAACTCACTTAATCCTTAAGACAATTTAATGAGGTAGATGGTTCTATTTTTCCAATTTTACTGATGGGAAAACTGATGAGCAGGGAGGTTAAATAAATTGCCTATCATAGAAATAACAATTAGGAGCCAGACTTCAAATTCAAGCAATGTGACTCCATATTCTTTGTGTGCTTTATATTAATAGATGATGTAAAAGTGTTCCAGATGTTTTTCAGAATGTTATTTCACTTTGTGAAATATCTATTAAATGCACACCCCTCTGCAATACCAGTCATTCTATCAATGTTGGTAATCCATTATTACCAAGACACTCTCTCTCGAATTACTACATATCACATTTATAATTCAGAAAAAGTACCTGTGTTCAATAGAATAAAGCACTTTCACTTTACAATTTTTTTTCATATTATGGAAGTCCCCATCCTTATCCCCACACCCTGACCTCTTGTATTACTCCATTCCACACAGATCAACTCATTTATTTTCAGCCAAAGAAAAATATTAATCTCAAACTATTAATTTGACTTTGACATGAAAATGCAATTGATCTGCTAGATGACCATTGTGTACATAGATACTATGTTTGAGTCTCTGTGCATGTGTGTGTGTGTGTGTATATCTATATATACATATATATATAAATATATACATGAGTCAGGGCTATAAGTGTTCCCATCACTCGGATAGTGTTCATTGTACCTATTAGGTAGATTTTCACCCATCCCCTCCTCCCTCCTTCCCCCTGCTTGGTTTCTACTGAGTTTTGCTTCCCTCTGTGCACACGTGTGCTCATTGGTTAGCTTGAATTTAATAGCAAATACATGTGGAGTTTGCTTTTCCATTCTTGGGATACTTAGTTAGGATAATGGTCTCCAGTTTCATACAAATTGTTGCAAAAGGCATTAATTCATCCTTTTTTATGGCTGAGTCATATTTCACGGTATACGTATACCACATTTTGTTGATCCACTCATGAATTTATGTGTACTTGGGCTGATGCCACATCTTTGCAATTGTGAATCGTGCTGCAATAAACATTCAATTGAAGGTGTCTTTTTGATAAAATGACTTCTTTTCCTTTGGGTAAATACCCAGTAGTGGGATTGCTGGATCGAATGGTAGGTCTACTTTTAGTTATTTGAGGAACTTCTATACTTACACTGTTTTCCATAGAGCATTTTCCATGAATTTTTTGAAGACCCCTCATAGTTGGTAGATTGAGCCATAAAAAACAATTATGGAACTCTGAAAAAAATACAAACTATCATCCTAAAAAGTTTGCCTATTATAATGAGTTCTAGTCTGATTTTCATGGAGAAAATAATTTTAGAAAACAGAGATGGGACATTATCCTACTGTTAAAAATACCTAAGAAGTTTAGAGGGCTTTTGGATTTATCTTTGTTTTTTAAGGACAGACACCTTAAAAATGTTATTGTTGTTCAGGATCATGAAGTCTATTACATTAATAGTAAAAGCCAAATACTGTTTTGAGTAATTATTTTGCAAAATACTGATTAAATAACTTGAAAGCCAAGCTTATTCTCCATTAACTATATAACTTTTGAAGTCACTGCTCCAGTGCTGGTAGTAAGTCTACTTGTTACTTTGTAATCTTTATGTTTTAGTCCAACTGTTTTTGCTCTATTGAGTGTCAATTGCCTATAGGCCAGAAGGAGATCTCTTTTCATAGCTGCACCTTCATAGCTAACACAGTAGCTGCTCAATAAATGGTGGTTGAGTGAACAAATGGTAAGGAATAAAAATTTGTCAGTCCGTTTTAACTTAGTCCTACTTTATTTTGATTAGTTAATTTTGAGTAATAAAATTGACATTAAGATCTTGTAGTAAGGATACAGTGGTGGGAAACCTAAGAGTTGAGGTACAGTTGAATAGTTACATGGTCATAGAGGACAAACATCACTTAGACATGGCTCTCAGATCTATGGAAACTGGCAGCCATGGCAGAGAATTATGCATTATTGGCACTTACTGACACGTGTTAAATGCAATTTCAGATTTATCACCAGTCATGCGTTTATCTCACTAAAATCACTGTGGATTGACAACATCATTAATAGTTACATTAGAAAACAAAAGAGTAAATTAAATAAAACCTAGTTAAAATAGTTACATTAGTAATAGTTGAATAGTTTTAAAACAGTTAAATTGGAAAACTTATAAGCGAAACTGAATAAGTGAAAATTGAAAAAATAAAACAAAACACCTAATACTTTGCAGCAGGCTCTTGAAGATAATTATGTATCTGAATATATATAGAAATTTTACTTATGATTATATCGTATTTTATTGATAAAGAAGAATCTTCTGTTGTTAAGTTTTGGTATTCAAATATAAGAATCTTGGAATTATGGTTATTCTGAAAATCCATTCTTCATATTGAATATTGCAATTCCTAGTCGTCTCCTTTCTTCTACCTGTACACCTTGCCTCTGTCCTCAGTATGTTTGATGATTTTCTGCCCAACCTCATGAGTAGACCTCCTTCTCTGGAGCACATTTAGCCCATTTTGCAAAACCCATCTGGGCCACAGAGCCCTTCCAGACTTGAAAAAGAAAAATCAAATAGAATCGGAGACTTATTTCAGTGATTTCAATGAGAATGTTCAGCAGGGTGAACATTAACTCTGTCCTCAGCCCACTTTATCAAAGGACCAGAAGATAATGTCAGAAAAAGATTTGCTTTTGAAAGTTGTATCTCTTTGAGTCCATCAGGTTTCCACTCATTGAGGGAAACTGATGAACAAACATCTGCCTAGGTTTTCTATCAACTGTCAATTTATTGGAGAATATATCTGTTTACCTTGATTATTGAGAAGAATACCTTAGAAGTTTTTATGGGTTTTTTCTTTCCTAGTTAAATAAAAATGCTTCCTAAATATCCTAGAGAAAACTCTCCTAAATTTCTTATTCTACCTCTTGCTAAAGCACTTATTAATATAATATTTAATATAATATTCAAGCATTAAGCATAATATTTATATTATTTCAACTAATACAAACCTCTTTGGGATTGAATGTATTAATTATATTTTGAAGCTTTTAAATGGGCTCAAAAAGGTTAACTAATTTTTCTGTGGTCACAATGTGGGTAGAGCCAGAATTGGATTCTGTTTCTTTCTGAAAAAAGAAAAGGCCTATGTTCTTTGCATTTCTTTGAGAGTCTAACTCTGTGCTGGTCCAAATGCATTACTAGGTTTTTTGTTTTCAAGGTCACATATGCATTTTTTTTCATTTATTCATTTATTGCTGGTGAGAATTTAAAATGGTACAGCCACTTTAGAAAACATTTGGGCAGTTTTCTGTAAGTTGTTCATTTCCTTTTTTTTTTTAAACACATATGCATTTTAAAAGAAAATCTGAAGATCAAATCTTGTAAGGTAGTTTCAAATATCATAGCATTCGTATAATTTTTTTAATGTCACACCATTTCTTACAAAAGTATATTGATATGAAGATACCGAATTCTGTTTTTTGTTGTTTTAAAGGTTTTTCTTTTTTGGCTCTGTGCAAGCTTATCCTGTAGCCTGTAAATGATTAATGAACACAGAAAATCACTACTAGAAAACTGTCTCAAAGTTTATGACCTAACTACATCAACCAAGTGGGTCAGCTTAGGAAGGAGATTGGACAAATGTTTCAAGTATATCTTGTGTGGAGGAGGGAGAGAGAGATTGACCTTTGTGTTTATTCAGTCCTAATCTCTACAGGGAATTCTAAAATCAAGGTGTCATTTAGATTCTTTTTTAAACAATATGGCTTATAGAAAGAAACATATGAAAAAATGCTTAACATCTCTAATCATCAGGGAAATGCAAATCAAAACCACAATAAGATATCACTTATCTCCAGTGAGAATGGCCTTTATCAAAAAGTCCCAAAACAATAAATGCTGGCATGGATGTGGAGAGACAGGAACACTCATACACTGCTGGTGGGGCTGCAAACTAGTGCAACCTCTGTGGAAAGCAACATGAAGATACCTTAAAGAGATACAAGTAGAATTACCATTTGATCCAGCAATCCCGTTACTGGGCATCTACCCAAAAGAACAAATGATACTCTATAAGAAAGACACCTGCACCCCAATGTTTATAGCAGCACAATTCACCATTGCAAAGACGTGGAAACAACCCAAGTGCCCATCAATACATGAGTGGATTAATAAAATGTGGTATATGTATACCATGGGGTACTATTCAGTTTTAAGAAACAATGGTGATATAGCACCTCTTGTATTCTCCTGGATAGAGCTGGAACCCATTCTACTAAGTGAAGTATCCCAAGAATGGAAAAATAGGCTATTACTGTCTTTTAAAATTTAGAGTTACTATATTAAGTGGGGGAGGGTAATAGATACTCTTTTTAGAATTTTGGAAGACTTTGAGATAAGGCCCACAACTTGGCTCACTGAAAATGGAAGGACTGCATATGTCAAACCTATATTGAAAGGTCACAATGTAGTAGTGAGTATGCCATAAATGGCATAAAATTTGTTTTCTATTTGTGCTCTAAGGAAGATATTATAAAACTATATTCATACAGAGATAATAAAATAAGAAAAAATCTTCAAGAAAAAAATATGCATGTAAACATTATGACCTTAATTTCCTGCAACTGTCCAAATCTCCTCTCAGCAGCCTTGGTTGTTGAGAGTGAGGAACTGTAGGACAAAAAGAATTTCGTTGAAAGGAAAAATATTTGAACTCCAGAAGCTGATGAGTTTTCTTCTACTCTCAGACAAGTAAAAAGAAAGATAAATATGGCCTCTGAACTTTATTCTTATTTATAACAAGGCTGTCATGATCAAATAAATGTGAAGAATTTAGAATTCTGTACAATTCTAAAATATTGATATGAGTAATAATAAGATTTTATTAACTATAACTAATGCAAATAAATTCTAATATTCTACTGAGGAAAATGGTATATTTTATGCACACTAAATAAAAATGAGACTCAAGCTGACAATGAGAAATTATATTTAATCTTACTTCTAAGCTTTAAAACATCATTCATAATTTTAAATCATTAAATTTTACTATTCACTTTCATCTCCCTCACAGGTTAGTTCCACAACGTCTTGAAAAATAGTGTTTGTTGTCTGACTTACTTCTTAGAAAATATGAATTAAATATTGTGAGATATTTTTAAGCCTTTAAGAGATGTCATTTTTCTTTTTCAGTTCCTAAAAAAGCTAGCTGTCATTTTATACATACCGAGTGAGTAGATACTATGATCACAGAAGGATAATACCAAGCAAATGATACAGAACCCTTGCTCCCCTGAAGCATATAGTCTATAAACCTCTGTTTCTAGCTTCCTACTAGATATTTGTGGTTGGTTGACCTACTGGTATTTCGAATACGAGATATTTAAGTCCAAATCAAATACATGTTTTCCCCTCAAATCTACATCTAGTACTGATAATGCTTTATCTTTAAATGATTACCTGGTAAATCAAACACTACCTTGGCTACTCTTTTTAAAAAAAGCAGCTTTTGGAGGGTTTTTGCAGGTGAGAAAAGCTTAGTGGGAGTCAGTGTGTTGCCAAGGATCACACAGCTAATAAGTCTCAGAGCTGACACTTGGACCAAGACCATTCTTCAATCTCCTTAACCATCGTGTTATACTCTGTCATCAAAGATACCGTGCTGCCTGGAACCTAGAAAATTATCAACAAATGTTCCTAAATAAATGAAAATAATGAACCCTCTATTAATTCAAAGTTGACTTTTTTTTTTTTTTTTACTATGTCTATTTTCTGTTCCATTGGCAGAGGAGTGGGAAGGGACCAACATTTGCTGAGCACTAAACATTTACATACCTGAATCATTATTTGTCATACTTCATCTCATTTTATCCTCATAACACTAAGATTGGTGTCTTTATCATCATTTTAAAGATAAGAAAACTCAAGAGTTTAAACAATTTTCTCAAGATTCCCAGGCTATGCGTTAAAGTCACACTTCAATCCAAAGTCTGTCTAACTCTAAAGACTCACAATCTTTCTACTGCACAATCTTGCAGATTTATTTTGCCTAAAAATCCATAGAGTAGTTTTCTCCTACACCACATTTTTAGCTTTTCACAAGAGGTACGTCAAAATTTCTGTCATATAACTTATATCAGATAAGGCAGAATAAAAATGAATTGACAAGCTAAGTCATCTAGCTATTTGAGTGCCTTAGCCTGAACCTAGAAGTATGATTCAAAAACTCAGGTGTGTGAATCAATCCCTCATTGTGTCTTTTTGATATGATTTTTTTGAGAAAGTACTTATTCTGTGTTCTTCTCATATATATAAAACACACCGAAAAGCTAATTCATAAAAGCTTTTTCTTGCAAATGGGTATTAAGGGAAATCATCATTAATTTATGAATATGGAGTCAATATATGCTTTTAAACTCTCTTTAACTTTTCCAGTATGTTATAATTTTGAACAATTCCTTGTCCAAAAACTAAATACCAAGGATAATAAATAAAATAGTCGGTAATATTTGAGCATGTTATTAAAGACAATAATGTAGTTTTACTTTCTTATGTCAGTGTAGAGAATTGCATCATCTTAGCTTAGCACAATGATGACATATTTTCTGAATTGTTTTTCTCACATATCTTATGTTCAATCTAACAAATATTTATTAAGTGCATACTGTGGGCAAGATGACACTATGGAGGATATGAAAAAGACTAAGATACCATTTGTGCCCTTGAGGAATTAATAATCTGATGGCAAAAGCAAACATGTATACAATGAATGACAGTATTTGGAAGAATAGAGTCCTTTAATAGCAATATGAAGTGCTCTGGTAGTATAGAAAAAGCAAGGCCAGAGGGCTGAGCAATGTGGAGCTTGGATTGAAGTGGCAGGATATTAAAGGCAAGACATCAGTTACAAAGCCAGAGCACATAGAGGCAATAACATGATAAGAGACTAAATTAGTCAGTGGACTGATAGAATAGAAGCCAAAAATATACAGGCCATTTCAGGGGAGGAATCAATACTATGTGACAATCAGCTGTGGGAGTGGAAAATAGGAGGAGTCAAAGATGAATTCAAGTTTTCTTATCAGATACTGAGCTAGGGAACACAAAATTAGAAAAAGCTGTGGGAGAAGTGTACAACATTTCATTTGAGGTTTGTGGGTTTAATATACCAGCAAGACATCTATGAGCAGATAGCCATCAATTGGAAATTCAGGTCTATAGTACAACAAAGAGGCCAGAATAGCAGCAATCGAAGTATATAGAAGACCAGACAAACAGAACAGTGCTGATGATAAAACCTCGGGGGAATTAAACACAAGTGTGGTAAAGGAAGAGGAAAAAGAAAAAGAAACTGAAATGAAACACAAAACTAGAAAAACCCAGACACAGAACCAAAGTTTTGAAACAAAGAGTGGAAAGGTGCTCAACAATCTCAATAATGTAGAGAAGTTCAGAATGGAGAATTAGGTGTTGGATTCAACAAACAGGAGTTCATGGTAACTTGGGTAGACAGGAATGGGGAAGCCAGATTGCTAAAGATTTAATAGATATATGAAAGTAAATGCATGAAAATTTACTATGAAAGTTTCATTGTAAAGAGGACAGAGATGAGTATGTGGCTTAAAAGCAGGCGACAGGGAATTAATAATTTTGTTCAGTATGGAGAAATTGGAACATGTTTGTAAACTAGCAGGGAACAGAAATAGAGAAGAAAAGAAATAAGGGTTCTTACCCATGCTTCATAGACTAGGAGTCTCTTTTGAGTTTTAGGTTGTTTTTCATCTCCTAAAAACATAAGCAATATATCGAGTGTATCAGTATTTTTATTAGAAGACTCATCACTTTCTCATAAGGATTGATATACCCTATGCCTCCTACCACCTCCCTAAAAAGAAACTTTAGAATATCTGAAATATGTAGACAGAACATTTTATGGGCAAAATCCAAGGAAACAGGAGGAAATTAATTCAAGAGGATGTATATTCTGTACCATTTCATTGAAAGTTTGTGAATTTAAAAGTGTTTCATGTATATTTATAACAAATTTGGAAAAAGTAATTCATATCTCTTAACTTAATCTGAATTATGAGAAGAAATAGAACTGAAAAAACATCCACCGTGTTCATTACTTCAATATATGATTTTTGAGCACTTACCTACTCTGTGCCAGGCATAGTATAGGGTGCACTCAAATAATTAGGCAGGACACCTAATCCAGACTTACGGGGGCCATTGCCAATGTAGAATTCAGTAATATTTTAGCAAACATAATATCTAAGCTGAGACATGAGAAATCCATTCATTCAACCATTATCTATAGAGTACCTATATGGGCCTGATGCTGTCCAAGGTGCAGGTATCATAGATGTGAATAAGACAAAAATTTCTGCCTCATGCATTGTATGAAAGAGAGAAAATAAACAAATGAACAAGTAAACATATACTACAATCGTGTAGTGATAAATGTTATAAAGAAAATATTCACATACAGTGGGCTGTTTGTGGGTTCTGGGTTCTTGGATTCACCCAACTGTGGATCAAAAATATATTTTTAAAATTGTGTCTGTACTGAACATGTAGAGAGTTCTTTTTCTTGTCCTAATACAGTGTGACACCTATTTACATAGCACTTACATTGAATTAGGTATTATAACTAATCCAGTATACGGGAAAATTTTGGTATCCATGGGCAGTCCTGGAACCAATCTCCCGTGGACACCTAGGGACGGCTATATAGGGAAAGGGTACAGTAACAATGGAGGACTTCCCTACAAAGGTGACATTTGAAAAAAGACTGGAACAAATGAGGGAATAAGCCATGCAAATATTCAGGGAAAGATCATGAGTGGGTAGAGGGAAGAGCAAGTGCACAGGCCCTGGGTAGGAACACAGCTTGTTGTCCTAAATGGTCAAAGTGGCTAGCAGAATTTGAGAAAGACAGACAATGGTAGATAAATAAGGCCGGCAAAGGCATTATGGGTCATGGGAAGGAACTGGAATAGGAATAAGTCAAGCTTGGGTTGGAATCAGAAGTTTGATCTGACTCTGATGTAGAAAAATGAGAGTATGGAGAAATGAGGTTGGAGAAGTCAGCAGGGTCTGGGAGATAAAAGGATAAATGTACCCTTTATCATCGGCGTAAAGGTGAGCCATTGAAGATTTTAAGTGGGGGAGTGACATAGCTCACCAGTCTTGCATTTTTAGCTTTGCATTTTCACTGGGTACATTATGAAAAATGCCTTGGCAGAGGATCAAGACTGTCTTCATGGAGAAAGTTTGTAAGTAATGGCCTTGGATTCAATGTCTGTTATTCTTTTTGATAGCACCTTCTCTCCTAATAATGGGAATGGTTATGTACACAATTTTAGGAAAATTAATCTGATATTAGTGTTCAGGATGGATTAGAAGTAGAAGACTATTTTGCAGTTTGTTGCAGTATGTAAGTATAAAGGGAGAAAGACTTGAGTCAGTGATCTCAATGTATTAACAGTAGAAATGGAGAGATAAAAGCAAGTTGCTACTGGAGACATAGAAGAAAGAATTGATTGAACTTGTGCCTGATTATAGAAAGAGGGAAGGAAGCAAAGATGACCCCATAAGAAACTGTTATTTGTATTTGTGGGTTTCTGTTGTTAACCTCCAATAAACCCTACTTAAAATAAATGAACACATGACCAAATGAGAAAGAAAGAAAACAAGATTATGGGAGTTTGTTTTAGTTTAAGGCACCTTGAGTTTGAATAAAAAGTGTAAAGATGTTTGCCTAAATTAAAACAAGTCATCAGTCTCATTTTATATCCTATACTAACTCAGTAGTGTTATAAAAATGATTTTCAGCCATACACCAATAAGTAGAACAGAGATAAGTCTAAAAGGATGGGCCTGAAGCCTCATAACCAAGATTCCAATCTCAGCTTAATTTCTTCCTTCTAATGTGACCTTGAGCAAGTTACATAATCATTCTATTCCTGAGCTTCTTAATTTTTAAAATGGAAACAATAGCATTATCTTTCTCATAGGGTAGTAAGAATATGAGAAATGATCCTCCACCGATAGCCTTTAGCAATACACTAGAAATCTGAGGTTTACAGATCAAAGACATCACGAGGTGACTTGATCACCCAAGATTCTCCACCAGGAAATTTTGATTATTTATTTATCTCTTTATACAAGAAACTATATTAAGTACAATGCCTCAGATTGAAATAGGTATATTCTAATATGGTAGTTGTATATAATTATGTACTTTTTCTTACTTTGCAGTGACTAAAGTTCCAAGAATTTTCAAAGTAAACATATTTCACTGATTTATCTGTACATATTTCAAAGAACATGAAAATAATAAAAGTAGTTTGACTTTTTTTAGTTTTACATATTGTTCTAAAATTTCATCTATGTATTATAGCGTAAATAGGTGGCCCAGTCATTAATTGGGCTTGGTATTAAACTTTATAAAATTTCTAACTCTATTTTTCTGAGTGGCTGTCTTTGGTATACAATGTTTTTAGAAATATGACATAATTCTAGGACCTAAAAAAATTTCCTAGATGCCCTTTCTTTTATATAATTGGTGGACTCAAAATGTTAGTGATTCTTAAGTAGCTTTAATTACAGGATTAAATTATGTACTTTTACATCTGATTTAAGAAACATAAACATTTATTTAACTGCCCAATTGAGATTGACACTATTGTCTTTTAATTATATTATCTTGTCCTTGCCTAAATCATACCTAGAATATATGTCACTTTGAAAAAGATAGATAATTTATCAAATTTAGAGTTAAAAGCTTTTGGTTATCATTAGTAAACAAACAAGCTATTTCAGTAGAAGCTTTCTTAATCTATAGCATTGTACTTGCTATGTCTGGGTTTTCTCGTATATGGGTTCTTCTGAAACTGACAGTATAATGTGAAAATATAGGACATGCCAAATACTTTGTTCAAGATAAACTCTTATACCATAAAGTAAACTTTTAAAATTATTATAATTTGCTTCATTTATATTTTCATTGATATCTTTTTTTCCTATTAAAGTATACAGCCCCTCTGTAAATCATAAAAATATTTACTGTAACTTAACTATAAACATCTGAAACCTGGTTTCTTTAGTACTTATTTAAATGAAAAACACTTGAGTTTATTTACTTGATATTATTAATAATACACAGCCATTCAACCCACATCAGTATACTCTGCCTTCTTTATTGTACTTCATTTTTCATAATTAACTACAATTCTGTGAAACTTTATATCTTTTTTAAAAAATGTCCTGTATTTTGGAATACATTTTCTAGAATATATACTATGTGTTACTTTTGATCATATCTTTGTTTTTGTATTTGGCATTCCAACATTGGCATCAGTATTGAATGTAGCAAATATTAATACTTACGCAGTGTTCATTGAATTTTACAAGAACTTAAGCAACATGAAAGCATGGACTTTATTTGTCTTGTTTGCCTCTGTAACACCAGACTTTACAAAAGTTCTTGCCATGGGTAGAAACTCAATAAATATGTGTTGATATAAAGGAGGGAAGAAGCGAGAGACCTAGGACGAGAGAGAGAGGGGACTCAGGCTTGCCCTCAGGAGACTTACAGGCAAGGTAAGGAAAAAGACATGCGAGAACAAAACTATAAATAACAATCATTACAATGATGTACACTTCAATATATCCTAATTATATGTTCTTTAAGAACCCAGTGACAACCGAGAACAGTTTTTAATAAATCGATTAATATTTTAAAAACCTGAAAGTTGTTAAAAGAGCAATTCAGTTCTTTACTGTAAATATCACTCAAAAGATTTTTGTTTAAGATTCCACTTATTATTTCTTAAATTGAATTTATAGTAAAATGATAATTGCTATATATAGATCATAATAGCAATATAAACATTATTTCAAACTATGTAAGAGTTTAAATGTATTAAATAGCATAAACATTAATAAATTATGCTTTATGGGAAAAGTTATTAACAGGCACCTTTTGAAACAAGAAACTGAAGAAAATAGAAGAAGATGTCAATGTTCTTCTGGTTCTAATGCTGTATTTCTCTAGATTTCTAACCTCACCCTCAAACTGCTGCTCTTTCTCCTTCCATTCTCCACTTGCACATGTCAGAAAGCCTGCTACAATTTGAGCAACTGATTGCTGTGCAGGGTAAACTTTGAATTCCTTGGTTTATTCAATTCAGAATTATTGTTAAATTGGGGGTTGTAACTGACCCAGATAGTGGCATGAAATCAATTGCTCTAACTTTAGTCCCTTAAAATGCATATATTAAAAGTGTGTGTGTGTGTGTGTGTGTGTGTGTGTGTGTATACAGAGAGAGAGAGAGAGAAAGAGAAAGAGAGACTTTTCATTTTAATGTTTGCGTCCTTTTTCCAAATTTATTCTCCCAAAGATTTTCCTGCACTTCAGAGCAAAATTTACCTAAATTTCCACAATGATTAACTGTTGCTAGTGATGCTGTTGTTAATTATCTAGTAACTAATATACCACTCTCCACTGTTCAATAGATCATATGCATTAAAATTTCCTCTCTCATGATGTCTAGTTCTAGCAAATCTTTAGAATAAATTCCTTTCCTAACTAAATTTATCTTACAGAGAAGTCCAAACCTCTTGAAAATAAATTTGCGAAAGAAGAAAATACATTCATTTGTCCTCACTAAACAAAGAAATCCGAAGGCAATCAGTTGAACAAAAACAGGTTGTTAAAATTCACAGCTTAGTTTGTATTGAGATTTTAGCAATAAAAAAAGAGAGTAGATGCATTGTTTCCCGGATTAAATCAGACAAGAAAGTCAAGCTTTTCAAATTCACCTTCACTGATCAGTTCTCAAAGAAAAATTATATAAAGTGTCTTATGTCTTTCATCTCACATTGAATAAAATGGTAGGATTTTGTTCCCAACATTTTTGCTAAAGAAATAAATCAAACAAATTCTAGTTTTAATAATAAAGCAAAAATCTGTTTTTATACTCTTTTAACTTTGTGATTCCAGAGAGAAGTAGAGTGCTGCAATGGTATGACATGGAATACATATTATAGCAGAGGCAATATGTATTCAATATGAAAAGGGCACTTTTCACTGACTAGATTAAGAATCAAAAGATATGAATGGCACTACTGCTAATAAGGTGTGAGATTTTGGTCAAGTAAATTTTCATTTCTGAGCATTGTTTTTAAAGAGAGGAATCTTTGAGCCCTTTTGAGAATCTGGTGAAAATGCACAAATGCATAAACACAAGTTTACATAATATTTCAAGGGGTTCACAGACTTCTTGGAATTATAGTCCCCATTAATAGGTAATGGAACCAAGAAATAAATAATTCGTAAAGGGATTTTTGCTTTCTGTGTTTCCGATATAATTTTAAAATATTTAATCCTAAATTATCTCTTTAACTGGTGATAAAAGTCAATTGAATGGTGCAGGTAAAAGCCTAGCTCTTCTACTTTCTCCTTCACTTTTTGCCTTTGTCCTTTGCAAACAAGATTCTTCTTATGCAAATATCTTATAGGACATCTTGACACAAAAATTGTCCCAGTGTAATTATTCTTTAAATTTTCATGGCTTGAATAATTCACTGGTACATTGTCTATGATTTGCTTATACCTAAGGTCAAAAACCTGAAGTCATGCTGCATCATAAATTAATCGTTTACATTTTCTTTGCCAAAGTTCACTGAATCTTTTAACCTACATTGACAACTATAAAGTTAATTTTCATATTAAAGTATTATTAAAATTAGCTTTTAAAAATTATGCTATGGAAAATACGAACATACATAAGTCAAAAGTAAGGGTATCATAAGCAAATAACTTTTGGCAGTTTTTCTTGGGAGAAAACATGTTAAGCATATTCCTCCAAATTACTTAAGCTGTTTGATATATTGAACCAATTTATATCTAATCCAATAAAATTTATGGTACATATGTTCATTAGGAGAAAATAATTGATAAATTAAGAAATCTCTCACTGAAAAATTTATTAATATTCCTAACTCATTTCACTTTTTATTTTGTTTATGAGTTTTTGTGGATTCATTTCTATGCCATAAAGATATAATCACTTAGTATTATGAAATTTGAAATATGTATTTTTGGTTTATGTTACAGTCCCATAAGTCACACTACCAAATCAAGGGGGCCAGACCGTCCATTATCTGTATCTATGATTAAATTGATAATAACTAAAGGATTCAGAGTTTTATGAAAACATCAAGAGACTATGCTGAAAATGATTGAGTCTTACTCAATTACGATAGATCTTCAAGTCTAAAAGAAGTATGTTAGGCCAAATGTATTCTGCTTTCAAGTTAGCCTTTTCCCCTTCTATTTTTCACACCTTTGCTTTGTCCAATCTGGTTTTATTTGTACCTTTTCAATAATCTATGACTGTGAACACTGTTTATTTTTTAAATTGACCGATAAAATTCTATGTATTTACATCTACAATGTTTTGAAGTCTACATACACTGTGAAATGACTAAATCTTGCTGATTAACATATGCATTGCCTCACATAGTTATCATTTTTGTTGTGAGAACACTTTACATCCACTCCGTTAGTATTTTTCTTTTTTAAAAAATTTCAATAGATTTAGAGGTACAAGTTGAATTCCGTTACACGTATATATTGTACAGTGGTGAAGTCTGGGCTTTTAGTGTGCCTGTCACCTGGATAGTGTACATTGTACCCAATAGATAATTTTTCATCCCTCGACCATTTCCCCCCTTTAAGTCTCCAGCGTCCACTGCGCCACTCTGTGTATCCTCACGTGCCCACAGCTTAGCTCCCACTTGTAAGTGAGAACATGTGGCATTTATTTCTCTCTTCCCGAGTTACTTCACTTAGGATAGTGGCCTCCAGTTCCATTCAAGTTGCTGCAAAAGACATTATTTTGTTTGTTTTTATGGCTGAGTAGTGCTTTATGGTATATATATGTGTATACTACATTTTCTTTATCCATTTATTTCCATCTCCATCCCAATCCATTCTTCAATGACAAAAGGGATCAGTTCCTTCAGCAGTTCTCATGTTCCTCCTTGGCTAGACCCCTCAGCAGTTGGGAGCGGGGGATCCAGCTTCATCGCCCTTCGTGTTTCTCTAAACTCACTGTGTTCCAACCACATTGAACTTTGTTTTTAATGTTTATCAAGCATATAAAGCTCCTTCTTGCTTCAGGGCTTTACACACATATTGTTCCCACCTTGGGCACTACCTACCTTATCCCACCCCACCTCCAAACTCAACTAATTCCTGCTCATTTTTCAATAATTAACCTAAATGTGATTTCTGCAGGGAAGCCAATTCTGGATGAGGTTCCTTTGCCCACACTTTCCTAGCATCTTTACCTGTCCTTTTGGAAACGTACTACAATTTCAATTATGTAAAGACATGCACTCCTTGTATGTGCGTATTTATCCTCTGTCTCTTTTATCAGACTGCAAACTCTGCGGGATGAGGCGAAGGGAGGGCAGAGCTAGTTGTTTCTCTCCTTTGTCGGTGTACTTTCACTGCTTCGCAGCCCGCCTGGTACAGACCAGGCATTTAGGAAATCGCTTCTGAGAGAATTCAAGAATGAATTTATAAGCATCAAAAATGTCTTCAGTTAAAAACATCTAGTTTTATGCAAACATGACAAAGTAGGTTTTGGTGGGAGCTAGCAATATCCTTTAAACCATGGGGCTGAACAAATGATTCTAGTTTAATCTGTATTTTCAATTTTTTTCAGGATGATTTTGTTTCAGTTTTGCCAGATTTGTTTTGATAGAATGCATGCACTAAGACCAGGAGTGCTGTTAATTATAGTGGTTTTTTTATTATTATTATTTCAGAATGTTACGGGGGTACAAATGTTTGGTTACATGAATTACTTTTGTAAAGTTTGAGTCAAAGTTATAGGTGTGTCTATCCACCAGATAGTGTGCATTGTACTCATTAGGTGTGAATTTACCCATCTCCTCCTTTCCCCTCCCACCTGTTTGATTTCTGTTGTATTTTACTACCATATGTGCACATGAGTGTTGATCAATTAGTTCCAATTTAATTGTGAGTACATGTGATGTTTGTTTTTCCATTCTTTCAATACTTCACTTAGGAGGATGGTCTCCAGTTCCATCCAAAAGATATTGGGTCACCATTTTTTATGGCAGAGTAGTACTCCATGGTATACATATATCACATTTTATTAATCATGAGTGGATTAATAATCTGTATTTTTTAATCTATGTTACATACGGTTCCTGCCCCAGACTCTGCTGGAAGTCTACTGCTTGCTTGTAGGCTTATAGTCCCAATGACAGATGGTTTTTAGTCTTTGCTATTCAGCTTCCAAAATAGTTGTATATTGCTAACTCATGCATTTTCTCTAACATGTAGAATCTGATTCTGTTGGCCATCCTCTCTGAGGACTGAGATACTTTCTGGGACTTATAGCCATAGGAGAAAGGTTTTAAATGCTTTCTAGTGGGGAAAGCCACTTTATGCTTGCAATCATTGTTGACAAAGGATCCAACTGTGAAAAGCCACAATTGTGCTGTAAACCATTAAATAATCCCAGGTAGCAATAGCTCAGGACACTATTGTTTGTTCACCTTTTGCCCAGTATTCTCAAGGACACACA
>RJWJ010028019.1:0-21731 GCA_004363605.1 Indri indri
TTTCCCTGATTCTGTGAGTAACAGGGAAGAGAATTAGGGTGTGTGTTCAGAATACTATTAATATGCTGATGCTTTTTATCAGAAAATTTTCAGTTATAGGGCATGAAGGTTATTAACTGGAAGTTATACTAATAAATTATAAAAATGAGAGTTTGTATTAACTTGTGGTAACAAGAACTTATAGAGAATAAGTGAAATTCTGTAGTAAAGGTATTTATAATTATTTTATTTAGACTGTAGTTGAATATTTCTTTAAAAAATGGGTAAATGGTACACAAAAACCTGGTGAGATCATGGAATGACTTAGAGAACTTAATTTTTTTTTTTTTATTTTTAATTGTTGTGGATGCATAATAGCTGCTTATCTTCCTAGGGCAAATGTGAAATTTTGATAAAGGCAAACAATGTGTATTAGTCAGATCAGGGTAATTGGGGTATCCATCACTTCAGGCATTTATCATTTCTTTGTGTTAGGAACTTTCCAAGTCCACTCTTTTAGCTATTTTAAAGTATGCCCTGATTATTGATTCTAGGCACTTTGTTGTGCTATCAAATATTGTTCATTCTATTTATATCTAACTGTCTAACTATATTTTGCACCCATTAACCATCCCCACTTTATCCCCTTAATCTACGCATTTTAATGGCTTCAGTGACCTAGTTACACAGAGTATGGGCTTAGGAAAGCACACTTATTGCTCTGCTAACAGGTCATGCGTTTGGGTATTCTATCATGCATAAACACAAAACCTTTTTTAGTGAATATTAATCTTGATAATTTAAACTCCTTAAAGCTATGAAATGCAAATTTCAGGTTCTCATAGTAAATTCTGTCTCCTAGGAAACGTTTTGCAAATGCTTTTGAATATAAGCAAACTCTAATTACTTTGATTATGTTGAATAGGCATTTAAATATTGAACTTAACCTTAGAAATCCTGTAAGAGGTTTATATAATATCCATATCATGTTTTCTTAACCTGAAGCTAGGATGTGAGGCTGAGTCAGACAATCTTTAAGGGCTTACGCAGCAGCAGAATCCAAGCTGTGTGTTCTCTTCAGCTGTCCTGAAAAATACCTGTCCTAGTCATAGCTGAAGACGTCGATACGCTTACTGTGATTTAATTTTCCTACCGCGATCTCTTTTTATGGAACTCTATGTGGGAATGCCAGGTAGTGGTGGGTGTGCTAGAGGGAGTGGGAGGACAAATACAAAAATGACAGTGGAAACAGGGAAGTAGAAGTGAAGAGAGCAATGGACAAGGAGTGGATTGACTATGTGAAAGGTAAAGTACCAGTATCTGATGCTGTGGTAGTTCAATTTTACAGATCCAGAAACATTATCCCATTTCATATTATTTTTTAATGTGGTGTTCTTCATAATCTAATCCACCTGTGGATAGTTAAATCGATTTAGTTCATTTCATGAGATTTCAAAAATCCAAAATGAAATAGAAAATATTAATAGCCACCACACATCATAAAAATAAATGTCTAATTAAAATTTGTTTTGTTTTATCTATCCCTATCCAGCAGTTAAACTAAAATCAATTTTCAGTCATTAATAGTACAAATTGTTATCAAACATTTTCACTGAGTATTCTCAGGCAATATTGTTCATATTGAACTCACTCAGAAAGTCAACTGGAGAGAAATTTTAGTCATTCTCTCTGGAAAATAACTACAGAAACATCAACATAAGACCTGGTGTTGAACATTAAATACATGGTGAAGAATCATTGAAAACTAGATAAAAGGGGTTGTTAAAAAGGGGACATAACACTATGAAAGGGATATGTGATTTGGAAATGTAGATATGGTTATTTTTGTCATATATAAATACATATGTAAATATTGAGACAGAGATTATTGTAGTACATGTGAAAAAATCAATTCTTCAGTAATTGGTGGTGATGTTAATATTATCTTATTTCTCTAAGAATATATTATAAAGTATGATTAAGTAAACAAGTAATCAGAAATATTTTATTCTTAATTATCTCCTGTATAATTAAAAATTCTGGGAAATTTTCTGTGAAAATCTGTGTGGAAGAAAGAAGATAAAGATATATCATAGAGGAGGTTAAGTAAAGCACATAGCTCTGAATTTGAAATCAGCTTAAAACTCATGTTATATTTCTCTATATATAATGACATATGTGATGATATGATAGATGTTGATATGTATTAGATACCATGAGGGATATATTATATATATATATATATATATACATGTACATATATTTATATTTATAAAACCAGATTTATTCACTGAAAAGTCCAGAACCAATTAGTGATAGTGACAATGCACACTTGTAGTGCCCAAATTGTGGACATACAACATAATTTATTACAAAAATATTAATATATGATAAGGTCTTTTTAGAAAAAGTATTGACTCAAGTCTTCAGCAGAAAATATTCAAGATAAGCCTGAAACATCTGATATACCAGACAGAGATACCAAGTTCTTAAATTCAACTAGGGTCATGTGAAAAGGATATAGCAACCAACTTGAAGGGTTTCCCACTGGGCAATGAATTGGCATTTTGTACTTCAATATTAGTAAGAACTGCAATAAGTACAGAGTAAAACCAATTAAATCTATGAGCTCATAAGTGGTAATTGGTTACTTTCAGAGGTGAGGGAGAAATAATTCGTTACACTTAAAAATAAGAAAACTAAATGATAGAATTGAGCATTTATTCTACCTTTTCTACATAACTAAACCTTGTAGGAGTAATATGTAATAAGAAGCATATCATAAAATTCTTCCACCCAATAACTGAAAACAAAATATACAGTTAGAATATCACCGTATTGTACCCATCCTCCCACAAAGAATTGACAGGCATTGATAAGGCACTTGCTGTTCTGCAAAAATAGCAAAAACAGACATTATAAATTCCTCTTGAATAAACATAAAATGACTTACAGTCTTTCAAAAGAGATGGAACCAGAGTTCCATCAAGTCTCTGTATCTAGCTGCCAAATAGAGAGAATAGAGAAACATGTTTTACTGCCCCGTGAGGTCGCAATCAGACAAATTCAGACTTCGGCTGTTACACACCACGATCCCAAAGTACTGAGGAATTGGATTTATATTCCTCTTTTCAGTTCCACGATTTACTTGTTTTAGTTAATAATTTACTATAGCTTAACTAAAGTGCTTAGTACTTGGTAGGTTAAGTTCTCCCTCTTATTTTTCTTCAGAATTACCTTGACTCTTCTTCCCTCTCCTATATTCTTATGAATTTAGAATTAGCTTGTCAAGTTATTTGAAGACTGAGGTGGAATTTGATTGGACTTTTATTGACTTTTTATTTAAATTGTAGAGTACCATTCCATAAATTGATATTGCTTTTTTGTGCCTTCATTAATTTTGTTCAAAACTGTAAGAAAAATGTTATAATCTTGTCACTTTTATTTAATTAGATTTAATTTTTGCTACTTTGGAGGGATTTGAATGAAATAATTTTTCAATATCATTTTCTAATTTGTTTCTTTTGTGTAGGGATTCTATTGACTTTTCAATACTATCATATATCAACAATCTGACTAAATTTTATGAATTAATTATAATAGTTTTCCATTCATTCTCTTTGGGTTTTACTTTCTCTTCTTTTCCAATCCTCCTGTCCTTCTCTTTCTTCCTTCCTTCCTTCCTTCTTCCTTCCTTCTTTCCTTTTTTCCTTCCTTCATCTCTGTATTTTTCTTCTTTATTTCTTTCCTTCCTTATTAAATTTTTAATATAATAAATTATATGAGAGGACTATGTGTTTGTGTGTGTGAGAGAGAGTAGTGACATTAGTCTTACTGAAGATTCATGGGAGTTACAGTATATAGCTTATAATTCATTATATAATGTTTTATTGATTTCCATTTCTCTTGATTGTCCTCTAATACAAACAAAAATGCCTCTCTTATCTTCCCATTATATGTGGATCCTCACTATTCTTTCTTCTTTTCTGGATTTTCTAATGTTAACAATTATTACGATATTGGAGTATTTCTTATTTGATCCAGTTGTGTTAATTTAAAAATATTAACAATTCAGTTTGCTCATATTCTCTTTAGGCTTGTTATCACAAGGGAGAATGGCTATAATATTTTTCTCTATTAAAAGTTGCTATTTTGTTACCAAGTTATAATAGCCCTTATTGATTAATCGGTTTGATAATCAATCAATAATAAATAATTTTTATTTTTTGGAAAATATCAGTGTTTATGTTTTTCTTGAAGTTTTGGTACAATTTGCCATTAAAATCATCTGAGTCTTTTTTTTTTCTTTCCTTTTGTTGTGGAAAGAGTTACCTTATCACAGGCATTCATTCACTCTTACCTGTTTCTTATGCATTCCAAAGGAAAGAGTACAAATACAGAACCAAGTCCATGACCAATCCTTCTGTTCTTACTCATGCATTCTTCTTATACCATAGGTTGTTCACATGCATGTAAGTGATGGTGCTCACCTGTTCCTGCAAACATATGATCTGTTCACCTTCTTTGCTCTAAATAACTGCTCCTTGGCAACTCCCCAAATCTGCACATGTGTGTGAATGTGCACAGCCCATTCATGGAAGAATGGGTATAGGAAAAAAGGCTCATGACTTCCTAGGCTAGAGTGGGACAGGGATTTCTGGGGTTCTGGATCACTGACATTTATTTTAGAAGGGAGATCATGGGCTTCAGGTGGTCGTGTTCATTGTCTTTCCCCATTTCTTGCCTTATGAGGAGTGATGCAACTGGAGAAGGGCAATAATTAGGCTCTCAAAGGTGGAGTCTCAAATATGCAGCTACTTACTAGGGTCTAAGGGTGGTATTAGGTAGAATAAGAGGATTCTCTCAGTTACACTGTGAAGGAATAGTAAGAAATGTAAATGGATGCACTGGTGTATGAAAGCCAAAGGGTATTTTGAGATAGATAAAATGGTTAAAAACATTAAATGCTGCAAGTAGATCTGAGAAAATAAGGAAATAAGACTATGCATTGCCTTAAATAACATGAATTGCAAAAGCAATTTCAGTGACATGATTAGAGCACATGGTAATAGATTTTATTGCTCTTATTATAATTTCAGTATCTCTCAGCCACAGGGAATGTTCTAATCCTCTTCATGTTCAGTTGCATCTCAATTCAACCATGTAAATCAATGGGTCCTCTCCATGAGTCTTGGAATAAAGAATTCTCTACTTTTGAAGAGAATATCAATATTTTCATCTGAGTTCACATGCTGTAATTTGAATTATTTTATTACTATTACCTACCCAACATTAAGCTTGGCTGTTTTTTGCTCAATAAATGTTTACTGAATTAGTAGCACTGAATAAAGGAGTGTATGTATTGTCAAATTGTCTGCCATTGCTGAAGCAGTCATTTTTTCCTCCTTAACCCTGAAAAAAATGTCTGGGTTTACATATTATCCTTTAGGCTTAGGCTTTGTTGAGCCAAATTATCTCAAACAGAGGCCTCCAGAAAGTCAAATTCTCAGCCTCCTGAAGAAACAAGCTTATCGAGATAATTGAAAACAATTTCAAAAACAACTACTTGAAGTAAATCCTACCCATTTCAGTGGCTGAAAATTGAGAAAGGAATCTAAGTTTACTTGTGGCTGTGACAGGAAAGAAACAAGTAGAATATATGTATGTAGCAAGTTTCTTTCTTGTCACTGTATTTCTAGCAAGAAAATACAACAGTGAGTGTTAACTGCCTATTTCAATCATTTTGTTGCCTTTTGCCATTATTTCTCCCAAAATAAACCTAAAATGGTTAATTTCCACAATTCATGCTTTATATTCCTGTTGTATCCAACAGGATATATATAATGCTTTGTTCTCTTTTCCCTTCTTTTTACCATTTAGCACAAAATAACATATCCCATAGTGATAAAAAGAAACAAGATATTCTAATTTCTTTTACTCCAATCCTCTCTTTTTAGTATGAGTCACAGTTGCCTAAAAAAAAAAAAAGTCTAATATTATAAAATTACTACAGTGAGCTTGGAGAAGGTAGAAAGAACTTTAAAGAACAGTGGAGATTTTATACTTTCTTGCCCATCCCTGGAGACATTGGTTTTGGGATTTCAACAGTCTTTTTTGTACTACTTCTGCAAAACTCTATTGCAGTAAGAAATGGTTTTGAATTGCATTGAACTTGAACTCCTTGTATCTGTGAAGAAAAAGGCCTTGAGCATGATTTTAATAATTGTTGAACAATTGACTATGCATCCAACCTGCAACCATGAATCTGAAACTTCTTTTAATACACTGAAATATTGTCAACTCTGGAAGTTCCAGTTCTAATTTCTTATTCTAATACCTCCTTTCCTTTAGAAATTTATATGTTCCCCTTTCATTTTGCTCCACAAAGTCAGCAAATAAAAATCAATATTATTCTTTGTCAATACCCTCAGTTGCTCATAAACTGAAAAGTTGGTTTTATGTCTTAATAATATTGGGATTTCTTCACTGTAACTAGAAAAAGCATTTTATGGAAGTATTTTTTTAAACTCAAATAAATGTTTACTCTTTGTATCTATTATTCTTTTAATTTGTAAAACCTAGGCTTCTCGAATACAATTTTCCTCTAAATAATGAAATGGACACCTAGCCTTAAAATTTTAGCACAGCTATTGAAAATGTGCACTTGGCACATTGGCAAATGTGCCAAAGATACATGGCAAAGATACAATTTATTTGCATATTTAGCAATATAAGAATTTATAACAGATTTACTTACTAGTAAGTGTATTCCTCAGGAGAAGCATTGTCCCTAGCAGCAAACAAAGTAGGTGATCCTGGACTATTTTAATACTATCAAAATATAAACTCGTGAGATGCTAATTATTCACCTGAGTTGTTTTTTTAAAGATACAAGTCTTTTCAAATATATCATCATACTGATGCATTAGTCAAAAAAGCTTAATAATGTAATGTGAACAATCAATGAGGCCAGAAGAGAGAGGCATTGGTAACACAGAAGTACAAGGTCCAAAAAGGAGTTTTAGTCCAAGAAAGGAGAGCAGAAAGGCGCTGAGAGATTAGAGTGGCCAGCAGTACTGTAATACAATACTTCAATTATTGAAAGAAAACATGTGCCTGCCTGAGTGATACTATCACTAGCAGATACACACACTGGGAAATCTCGGATAAATCAAGATATAAAGTAACTAGACTTCCATAACAAGAGACATTATTTTGAAAGCAAGTTATGTTTAGCAAGGTGTATTTTGACAGTTTCAGTTCAGTTGAGTTCAACAAATACTGACTATGCTCCACTGTATGGTAGCCATTTTGTCTACAGATAGAAGCAAAAAGAAAAAAAAAATAGGAGCAGGCTTGTGGGTATTTTTGGTACATACATGTGGAAATGTATGTGAGGTAAGAGAAAACATGACTCTGGAGTTCAGGTTCTACAGAAAGGATTGAGTGAAAGATTTATATTGGTTGGTACGTAATAGTAGCTGAGGCTTCAGGATTAAATCATCCCATTCTGGTCAGGTGTGTAAAGCAAAAAAGGACTAAACCTGTAGATTTTTATATGGCTTTATTTAAGAATACATTTGACATTTTTTACTCTCCCAATAAATCTGGAAAATAAAGTTTACACACTTCAATCCTGGATAGAGCTGGAGCCAATTCTACTAAGTGAAGTATCACAAAAATGAAAAAACAAGCACCACATGTATTCACCATCAAATTGGTATTAACTGATCAACACTTAAGTACACATACAGTAGTAACATTCATCGGGTGTTGGGCAGTTGGGAGTGGGGAGGGGGGGATGGGTATATACACACCTAATGGGTAGAGGGAACACCGTCTGGGGGATGGACATGTTTGAAACTCTGACTCAGGTGGGAAAAAGGCAATAAATGTAACCTAAACATTTGTACCCCAGTAATATGCTGAAATAAAAGCAATTAAAAAATAATTTACAAGAGTTAACCAGAGTGGAGGAGATTTTCAAAGGCGTGTGAGCTTGTGTGTGTGTGTGTGTGTGTGTGTGTGTGTGTGTGTGTTTAATCTCTATGAAGTAGGATGACTGTGTGTCCAACAAAGAGAGAGAAAAGGAAAATCTTGTTCTCTGTTTCTTATATACTCCCTAATCCTAGGGATACAAATGTTCTCAGTTCTGTTCCATTGGTCTATGTCTCTGTTCCTGTGCCAGTACTATCCTGTTTTAGTTATCATAGCCTTGTAGTATAGCTTGAAGTCTGGTACATTGATGCTTCCCAATTTGTTCTTTTTGCTTAAGATTCCTTTTGCTATGCGGGGCCTTCTCTGGTTCTGTACGACACGTAGAATTATTTTTTCTAGGTCTGTGAAAAATGATTTTGGTATTTTAATAAGGATTTTATTGAATCAGTAGATCGCTTTGGGTACCATACACATTTTAACAATGTTGATTCTGCTAACCCATGAGCATGGTATGGTTTTCCACCTGTTTACATCCTCTGCTATTTCCTTTCTCAGTGTTTTGGAAGATTAATAAAACAAAAAGTCAGTTCTTTGGAAAAATAAACAAAATTGACATGCCTCTTGCTAGATTAACAAGAAGCAGAAAAGAAAGGACTTTAATAAGCTCAATCAGGAATGAAAAAAGGAGAAATGACAACTGATGCTATGGAAATACAAAATATCTATGAAAAGTACAAAAACCTCTATGCGCACAAACATGAAAATGTGGAGGAAATGAACAAATTCTTAGAAACATGCAGTCTCCCTAGGCTCAATCAGGAAGAAATAGAATTCCCAAGCAGACCAATATGAAATGCTGAAATTGAAGCAGCAATAAAAAACCTTTCTAAAAATAAAAGTCCCAGACCAGATGGTTTTACACCCAAATTTTACCGGACCTACAAAGAAGAACTGGTGCCTATACTACAGAAATTATTCCACAACATCGAGAAGGAAGCAATCTTCCCCAACACATTTTATGAAGCCAACATCACCCTGATACCAAAATCAGGAAAGGACGCAACAAAAAAAGAAAACTACAGACCAATAACCCTTATGAATATAGATGCAAAAATTCTCAACAAAATCCTAGCAAACCGAATTCAGGTGCTTATCAAAAAATAATCCGTCACGACCAAGTGGGCTTCATCCCAGAGATGAAGGGATGGTTCAACATACACAAATCTATAAATGTAATTCACCACATAAATAGAAGTAAAAAAAAAGATCTAATGATCCTCTCAATAGATGCAGAAAAAGCATTCAACAAAATTCAGCACCCTTTTATAATAAGAACACTTAACAAAATAGGAATGGATGGGACTTACCTAAAAATGATAAAGGCCATATATGACAAATCCACAGCCAACATCATACTGAATGGGGAATAATTGAAAGCATTCCCTCTTAGAACTGGATCCAGACAAGGTTGCCCTGTATCACCACTTCTATTCAACATAGTGCTGGAAGTCCTAGCCAGAGCAATCAGACAAGAGAAGAAAACCAAAGTCATCCAAATGGGGGCAGAAGGGGTCAAACTATAACTCTTTGCTGACGATATGATCTTATATCTAGGAAACCCAAAGATTATGCCATGAAAATACTGGAATTGACAAACAAATTCAGCTAAGTCTCATGTTACAAAATCAATGTATACGAATCAGTAACATTTCTATATGCCAACAACAGTCAAGCTGAGAACCAAATCAAAGACTCAATACTCTTTACAATAGCAACAAAGAAAATAAAATACTTAGGAATATATTTAACTAAGGAAGTGAAATACCTCTACAGGGAGAGTTATGAAGCATTGTTTTTTTCCTGAGCTAGAATGCATTGGTGTCATCATAGCTCACTGCAACCTTAGACTCCTGGGTTCAAGTGATTCTCCTGCCTCAGCCTCCTGAGTATCTGGGGCTACAGGTGCATGCCATCACACTTAGCTATTTTTTTCTATTTTTAGTAGAAACAGGGTCTTGTTCTTGATCAGGTTGGTCTCAAACTCCTGAGCTCAAACAATCCTCCCCTCTTGGCCTGTCAAAGTGCTGGGATTTCATGTGTGAACCACTGAGCTAGGCCAATAGCATTTCTTTTTATCAGAAATAGCTAAATATTTGGAGTCAGTTGCCCCTGTGTCTCTCATGTTTCTACACAATCTAGGTCTCCTCAGCAGAAACATTCACAACCAATATAATAATTTGTGTATAAGAAGACATTCCAGATTTTAAAAACTGAACTCTTTCTCTCCCATCCTAGGGATGGATTTGCTTACATTGCAAGGTAGTAAGATAGCATGTTTCCTTGGAGAAAAGAATGTGCATGCTTACCAGTAGTACCCACATAAAATTGGGGGAATCCTATGCTCAGTACTCTTCAGCTGTGATGCAGGTCTACTGTATGTTGATCATCCACATGAGCCCACTCTGCCTTGACCCCAGAGGACTTAGGAGAGAAAGCAAGACCAGTGTGCCATGTAGTCTGTTGTGCCATGAGTAATAAACTATCTAAATCCATTTAGGCTCCTTTCTTCTTACTGGCTAAATTTATGGTAGAGTATGGAGCTGACCTACTAATTGCCTGAAGCTTGGGAATAGCTTGATCAATAACACAAACTAGAATATATAATTAGAAATAAAAATCAGTTAACAACAAAAACTAAAATTTCTATAGAAACTAACCAAGAATTTACAAAATGTCTATGGAAGAAAATATAAAATATAATAAAGGACACAGGAGATAATCCGAATCATGGAAAGATAGCCCATGCTCTTAGATGGGATGACATTAGCATTATAAACATGCCAATGATTTTCAAATTTCTATGTTGATCCAATGGAGTTTCAAAATTCTTAATGCATATTTTTAGAAACTTGACAACATAATCTAAAATGTAAATGGCAGAAGGAAGATTTAAATAGATAGATTATAAGAGAAAGCTAAAGTGAAGCAGCAAGGACAACATATTTAAAAAGTTAAAAAAAAGTGCGGTACTGGTGCAGGCATAGTCAAATGAAATATTAGAAAAAACAGAAACTTCTTCATTAATATATAAAACCTTAAGATAGGTAATGATAGTACCATAAATCAACAGGGGAGGAATGAGTTATCTAAAGTATTAGAAACCTGGCACATCAAATGGAAGAATATAAAAATAGTTTCCTATCTAACACCATATATAAAGATGAGATAAAGCTAAATATGAAATGTAAAATTAAAATGTTAATTTTAAAAAGAAAAGACAGAAATACATGCTTTTTTTTTTTACCTAGAAGAGAAGATGCCTTCTTAAAGAAATTTCAAAACTCAAATAAAACCTAGAAAAATTATATACGTAATGACCTAAAAACTAAGACTTTCTATTCAATAAAGGATATTGTGAACACAATTAAGTGACATGAAAAATAAGAAAAGGTATTTACACTGTCTAATGATGTCATGAAATTAATACATAAAATATAAAAATAAATTTTAAATCAATAGTAAACCAACAGAAGAGTTCAAACTGACAACTTAGAGAAGAATTTCTCAATGCTATTAAATATATGCAAATATGGTAAAATATAATAATTTTAATTAAACTAATGCACTTTTACATAAATGGGCATTACCCTATACTTATCAGAATGACAACAATTAGAATGCTATTTAAAGTCAAGTCTGGAGAAGATGTGGGGATACAGGGTTTCACTATTACTACCGGTGATAGTGTAGTCTGGTACAGCTATCCTGGACAGCAGTCTAGTATGACTGGATTAAGTTAGGCACACATATTCTACTACACAGCAACTATGTTCATGGGTATATACTACAGGGTGATTCCACTACTGTTCCACATGAGGACATGTAAGATGCACATGGTGGCATTGTTCACAGTGGTAGGTCGCTGGAAAATTATTGGTTAGGTAAAATTTAAAATAAGTAGATCCTAGAGTATTATGTAAAAAATAGATGCAACAGATAAGATGAAAAAACAACATGAATGGATCTTACACTTTGGTTCTTAGTGAATAAAACAGGATAGATAACTACATATGTAACACAATTCCATTTTTGTAAATTTAAAGAGCATTTATACAAAACAATATAAATTTTGTAATAAAAAACTGAAATGATCTATATCTATACCTATCTATTACATATTGAAGGGAGAAATTGATGGATATAAATATACAAAAAAAATCAAGAAAGGACCTTATAAGGATCAACAATGATTATGTGACTTGGCATGAGGCAGGTGACTTACTTGACAGCACTTGAGCTTGGGCATCATTGAGATATTTGTTGGAAACATATTTTGTGTGACCTACAAATTTAGATTCAGTCAATTTATTCAGCCCCAAATGATAATTATTGTGACTTTGGGAATGGGGGAAGATAATATGTTGAAAGTAGAATGGAGAGAGTCAGTCAATGTGTCTCACAGAAGGCAATGTCACAGTTGGGCATTACATTATGCAGAAGATCCTGCCATGGGAAGAAATGGGGAAGGAGTTTT
This sequence comes from Indri indri, assembly GCA_004363605.1. Taxonomy (NCBI): domain Eukaryota; kingdom Metazoa; phylum Chordata; class Mammalia; order Primates; family Indriidae; genus Indri; species Indri indri. The sequence continues at coordinate 12,452 of RJWJ010028019.1, forward strand.
CTAAGCAGCAAACAGGGAAGGAACAAAGAATAAACTGTGAGGCACAGGAAATAGAAGTGGAGCAGTGAGACCAGCTAAGCAACTGTTGGTATAAGCGGTATCTTCATGAAAATTGTTGCACAATCCCTGATGAAAGTTAGTCATAGGAGAAATATATGTTTGAGATAGAGTTTATCGTACTCAATGATGTCTTAAATACAACATTTTATAAAAAGGAAGAAATAAAAATGATTCCATGACTTTAGGCCTGAGAATGTCAGATGAATAGTGCCACCATTAACTGAAGGAAAGATAGTTTGACAAGGAACATACTGGGATATGGGGAAAAATCAATAAGTTATTTTTTTGCCAACTTAAGTTTAAGAAACATCGTATGTCCAGTGTGGACATGGAAGACTTGAAAGAGGCTAGATTTGGAGATAATGATTTGTTGCCATCATCGTAAGGATGGTTATTATAGATAATCGTCTATATCTATAGACAATCCCTCTTAGGGATCACCTAAGAGAATCAAGAAGTCTGAGAAGTACTTGTAAGGTTGGAGAACAACCAGGATCATAATTCTGGAACCTTAGAGGAGGAAGTTTTCCGGAAGGATGGCATTATCCAATATGAGGAAAGTAAGTGCAGAGAATTGACCACTGGCTTTGGCAGTATTGTAGGACCAATGGTGACTTTGCTGGGGAGGGAGAATTTCTTCAGAGATCAAATCCTAATTCGAGTGGTTGAAGCACAGAATGGGAGGTAAGGAAGGGAAATAATGATTATTTTAAGAAGTTTTATTGTAAAGGAGAACAGAGAAATAAATGATAGATTAAAGGAGGTGTAGAGTCAAGGGAAAATTAAACAAAAATGTTTTCAAACTTACATATGCGAATGGAATAGAAAAATAGTCTCAAATACTATAAAATTATTTGAATATAAACTCCCAGTAAAGAAAAGATAAATCAAATGGAAAAGTTTTGGTTTAAAAGTACTAGCATGTTTTCCTTTCTTGCGTAATTCGAATGGCGTATACAGTCATTTATGTGTTTTCAGGTGAATTTGGGAGATCAAGCTAAATACTTTCTTTGAAATGGTCCTCTTTTGATATTCTGAAAATATATTTTTTCAAGCCACATTCTTTACATACATTTCTAGGTACAATTGATATATGTATAAGCTTTCACAAAAGTAACTAGTACTTATCTAACCCAGCACTTAATAAATAGTCATAGCTAAACAATTTATGTATCCAACTTACTATGGTGGAAGAATTACCAGACACCATTTTTTTCTCCTATTTCTTCTTTCTTTCCTAGCTAGGCTTTTATATTCTTCATGAAAGTAAAGCTACATAAGGCAACAGATTGGATATTTTCATCACCAGGGAAAATAAGAATTGCTTTTTGCATCTATTATATTCTATCAAAAAAGATACATCTTTTTTTCTTTTTAACTTGAGGAAGATAACAGACAACCTGTGGAAAATATTTGTTTTCAAGATTCTTTTCATATCACATTCATTCTATGATCAATGAATTTTTATTAACAAATCATGAAAACATGTATATCCAATACGATCACAATTGCGTAAAAAGAAAAAAAATCTAAGGAAACTATTGTAAGAAGAAAACAAAAGGAAATTAATGGTGGCTATCTCTGGGAGGAAGTACAAGGAGATTTTTAAATTTTTTTCTACTTGTCTGTGTTTCATTTTTCTGATGAGTCCATACTGTTTTTAATGCAAAATATCTATTTGATTTTTTAAATGATGTTTTCTAGATTGGATTATTAATTTGGACAGTGAAAGAAATAGCAATGATATATGACATGGTATTTTCAGAAATCTGTACTTTATAAAACTTCATTGTTGTTACATATTTTATATATCTTAATATCATTCTCCCCGCCCCCTTTTTTTTTTCTTTGGTGTTTCTATTTGCTTTGTTTAGCAAAATCTGAAATCTCTGAGGAACTCATTTTGGGGTCCGGATGTTTTTTTCCTGAAGAGAAAAAGGAAATTACTCTGGGCTTAGAGTTTTCTATGTAAGATCTCTTTCCCTCTGTCAGAAATCAGGGATCCCCAAAGCAAAGGACTTAGAATTTAATGCAGAATATGATAGATTCCCCTTAGCATAGAAGGAAAATAGTGACTGCTTGTATCTAGTTGGCTATAGTATTTTTTAATTTTATTTTATTTTTTATTTTATTTTATTTTTATTTTTATTTTTATTTTTATTTTTTTTTGAGACAAAGTCTCACTCTCTTGCCTGGGCTAGAGTGCCGTGGCATCATCCTAGCTCACAGCAACCTCAAACTCCTGGGCTCAAGCGTCCCTACTGCCTCAGCCTCCCGAGTAGCTGGGACTACAGGCATGTGCCACCATGCCCGGCTAATTTTTTCTATATATTTTTAGTAATCCGATTAATTTCTTTCTATTTTTAGTAGAGACGGGGTCTCACTCTTGCTCAGGCTGGTTTCAAACTCCTGAGCTCAAACAATCCGCCCGCCTCGGCCTCCCAGAGTGCTAGGATTACAGGTGTGAGCCACTGCGTCCGGCCTGTATTTTTTTATTTTAACAGAAACCAGTAAACAGGAAAATAGGAAAGTCAGGTATTAGGTGTCTCTCTTTGACTAATTTTTACAAGCCTGAACTTCTTTCCCTCTTGCCCCAAGAGTTTCTCCATGCATCCAAGTTCTGTAAAACATAGTTGAAAATTTTTATATTATCATTTCCTAAACTGAACCCTTAGAGAAATTCTACTCTAATAACCATACAATTCAGATATGAACATGTTCTGGGCTAAAAATCAATAGGCTTGATGGATATAGGATCTGCAGTGAGAGGTGTCTCTAATACTGTTAAGGAAATTATTTGATCCCTAGTCCATTCCCTATGCCCCTTCTATTTTGCATCCACCTTCACTTGGGGGATGGAAATGGAGAGGGGAATTTTATATTAGTTTATTCTGGTGTATCCTCAGAGAGCTCAAATCATTGCCCCTTTGTTATTTCCTATTGTTTTCCTAGTTTCCCCTGCTCTAAATCTTAGAGTTGAAGGTCTCCTTCCTCTTACAATCCATCTACCTGCACTTTAGACTTTCAACGTCACAGCATATAACTATGTATGCTGTGATCCCCATTTCATTTGGTATCAATGTTCCATCTCTTTAATATTAGTAATAGATTATTAAATCTTCACAGAAGGGGACTACTACTGCACTTTCCAAAGTCCTGTAAAGTTGTTGCTAATACTTTCATCAATTTTGATCTGTACCCATCTCCACTGGCTGCTAGTACTATGGCAGGCCTCACCCCATCCCCCAGCCAAGTTACGATGACCTTCTTTTCCCAAACTGTCCTTGCCTCTCTTTGAAATGCTCTTGAAAATTTTAATAACTGAAATATGTTGGGGAAAACCATGCGGTGGATTAAGTTTTAAATGGAGTGTCCACTTAATATAGTTCCAACCTGAGCCTAATCCAAGTGGTATTTGACAACTTTTTTAAGTCCAATGACCTTCTGCCGAGGATTGCCCAGGCAAGGTCTCCAGCTTTAATACATAAACTTATTATTCTTCTTCTTCAAACTTTAGTAAGTGTTTAAGAATTTAAAGAGTAGTTTTCAGGCTCTGTGCTCACTAGAAAGGTTACTCTAACAACTGACACTTCAGCAAGTTTTCAGTCACATGCCTTAGAGTTCACCCAAGACTGCATAGTCTCCTGAAAGGAATGTCAATGGTGATGACTCTATCCATTAGAAATACAGGAAATGATGTTCTCCAAGGAATCCGCCCTGTGATGGCATGCATATAGATTGACTGCAAAAGACTACTGATTCCCATCACACTTTCTAGGCTAACCATGGTATGTCTTCTCTCTCAGGTAATAAAGTTATCCTCTTAAAAAGGTTTAAAAATCAGTTTTAAGTGTCTCTCTTCTTCATATCATTCCTGGGAAATAATAGTCAGTAAATCTCATATTTCACATAAAAATGCATAGGAGAAAATCTTTCTAGGATAATCCCAGACCTGAACTGCAGATGCCCTAGCTATTCTATTTTAGTTGATCTCCAGTTCATACATGCAAAAAATAATTTCTTCCAGTTTTATCACTTGCCTACAGCCATATATATATACAGCATAATCTGGAGCTAAAATTGCCTGTAAGACTTCTGTAATGATTGTGTGATTCAATAAGGTAATCATCATTAGCATTCAAATGTACCCAGGATAATTTCGCTTTAGTCTACAAAGAATAAATAACATAAACTGGGAGCCTGGCAAGGAGAAAGCAAGGTTCTGCTTGTGATTGAAATGAAATCTCCTGGGTGGAAAAAAATTTTTGAACATGCCCTGAACTTTAAAATTCTTAGCCCTATTATTTTAAGCATTTACAAGATCATTTCTTGTGTGGTACAATAAGCTTTAATCCCCAAAACATTACTCAATAAATATTTGTTTTGAGTGAATTATAGGTTTTTTAAAAATATTATTAATACATAAACAATGTGGATTTGTTTGTTTTTCTTTATCTGCTAGAAAGGAGAATGGATTTACACATTTGTAACTCTGGGAATATCTCCAAGAGTTTATTGTTTAAGGGGATAGCCAGTCCTCCTGTGTCTATGTAAATAATCTAAAACTTTAGTATGGATGTTCCTCTTCTATTGCCCCAACTCCCTAACCCTAAACAGGTAAATAGCGAGGCATCACTTTGAAGGAGCACCGTTAATATTCTAATGCACCTAGAATATACATATCGAGAAAGCAAACCCTTGAATTGGCTCTCCTCTCAAGTTTAGCCGAAAGCCTGATTACCACCTTGGCCCATATTTTCCTGAGAAGTTCCAGTTTGCTTAGAAGTGTAGCACAGAAATATTCTCAAGGGAATCTCTACTACAGCTAGCAGGGAACATGAGAGGACCCTGGCGATTGATGGTGAACCTGCAGTCACCAATCTTTGTCATATTTCACAAAATTTCATTTTGTCTTATTATGCTAAATGAAGTTAAGGGGAAAGTCTTTTATTGTGTCTGTGGTTAGGCAGAGTTGTAAACTGAATATTCTTTCTGACCTTTTTTAAAGTATGCCTTCTCAATAGAGGCAATACCTCCCCTTGGAAAAGCAAAATTACCTTATTCCTACTATGTATAAAGCACAGATACACATAAAATATATAAAGAGATATATCATATATCTGTGGTATTAAAATTTCATGGGAGGGATTAAGATAAAATGTCTAACAAGCCTCCTTAGGAGGATAATAATGAAAAAAAAAAAGTTTAAGAAACACTGGCCTATAGGATTAGTGGTTTCTCTTGATCATCCTTGATGTTTTCATCCCTTTTATTCTATTCTGGTTAATTCTGGGATTCTAGTTCATTCATATTTGTGTAGAAAATATTTAAGCTTATCAGAAAGCATATCAGGAAAATCCTAGAAAGGAAAATATATCTTACATATGATCTACATTTGGTATATACTAATTACCATTATAGTTATATAGGCATAGTTATGTAGGGTCTAATATGTCTGACTTTTCTCATCTAAAAATATTCTCAATTCCTTTGTAATGCAGTTTTGCTTTTCAAGCACACCATTTTGATGTGACCTATTTTAACTTAGTCATCTTCATGCATCTGACCATCTGTCATCTAGAGATGCAGAAGTGGCATTAGACTGCCATTTTGTACATATCTTGCTAATACAAAAAGGTGAATATTAAATAATTTATTTTTTATGTTTATTTAAAATGCAGTTTCTTTAAAAGAGCTGCATCAAGTTCCTATAACTCAAGGAGTACAGCTCTATTTTAGTTACTGTATTCAGTGAGACCACGTAGATAAAACCAGGGAAGTTTAGACACAAGCAAATAAAAGCAATACCATTTGAAAGGTGTTATAATAGAGTTACATGCAAAGGACAGTTACATCACAAAGACGGCAGAAGTAAAAGGCTTTCCACAGACAGTGACAATTGCACTGAGGCTCAGAAGTTGAGTAGACAATTTCCTGATGAACAAGGGATAAAAGGGTATTTGTATTGGGGGCAAAAACTATTAATATGAAGGGTGGAAAAATCAGAAAACAAAAAACAAACAAACAAACAAAAGCTTATTTACTCCTGCAACTGCAAGGATTTCAGAATAGTGGAAGTAGACAGGATAAGGGTCTAGTGTAGTGGCTGGGAACTGAGATGAAGAGAAAGGTCACATGATGAAAAGCCCTGACTATGCTGTAAGAATTTAGATTTATTTTTTCCTGTAGGATCTGGGAAACCTAAAATGGTTTTTAGTGGTGAATGGATCTCAACACATTTCCTTTAAGAAACATACTATCCTGCTGGTGTTATGAGGAATGCATTGAAACAATGACCAACTGGAAGTGGGGGAAAAGGGACACAAAGAAAAACTGGATAGTCCCAGTTTTGTGTCTGGGGTGATGCGGTAGATAGGCCCTATGGGCGGTAATGTTTTCTATCTCAATTTTAGGAAAGAGATTTATGATTATCAGTGTATAGGTGGTATTTCCAATAATGTGAATGTATAAAGCTACCCAGGGAAAAAACAGAATGAGATGAGAAAGGAAGAATTATAGAATAATAGGGGACTAATCTAATTAAAGTACATGGGGTCAATGATGCAATTAGCTGAATGACATTTGTATAGACATTCGCATATATTTAAATTTAAATTGTGTATAATTACAGATGAAAGTTCCTCAAATTAGTTAGGTAATGGTATGATTCTTTGCTCCCTCGTTGGTTGTAAATTTCATTTTCCTGAAGTTCTAGGGCAGTCATCAGTTAATGCCACTAAATATTTTTATAATAACAAAAATTTTTACTTATGTGTGTGATCCTGCTTTATGTAAACCAGCTCCAGAATGCTGACTGAGGACTGGCACTGAGTTCTTTCAAGCACTTACTGGAAATTTTAACAGTTTCTCCTTCACATGTTCTTCACACAACTGTACTATTGCAACCCACTTTTTCAGATCATGGAGTACCTACTCGCTTCTCTTTAGGGTAGCTCTCTTCAATGCCTCAAGGATACCCACATTCCACCTTCAGAAAGAAGCTACTTCAGGGATTCTAAGACATCTTCTTTATGATCTGTGAGACTTCAAGAGTAGAGTGAAATAAAAATAGAACAAAGCAAAAATGAGAGACACAAATTTAATCTTTGAAAGACTGTAAGAGACTCATATGATGTAGAGTGTTCTATGATTTAGTCACCAGACTTGGAACCCAGTGTAGGTTTTGATGGCAACAACCTTCTGAAGTTCTCTGAGCCCCAGCTACTCAGGTATAAAGAGAAGTGTTACCACCACTTTGAAAGCATTCAAATAGGCCACGACATATGTCTATGACAGTACTTTGTGAAAATAAATAGATCATTATTACAGTATTAGGAACTATTACTATTAAACCAAGTAAGTACAATACTTTATATTTTAGCTCTTATGGCTCTATCAGTACTTAGATCAGCACTGCTCATTTTCTCATTGAAAAAAATCTTGGGTAGAAGAATGTTGTCTGTCTTTCATGAAACTAGAATCCTATAAATAGTTTGCCACTTTTATTTTATTCTACAGAACTTGAGTATTTATAATAAAACCTTATTTTTAATTTTATGATATTATGACAGTATATTTAACTTCAAATACTATTCATATTCATGAATCAATTTGCATATCCATTTAATATCCTCCTGCTTTGCTATACTTGTTGTGATATGCTATCTAAACTACCAGCTCAATTTTCAAAGAGTGTTGTAAATGTGTAGTTAGAGGCAATGATATGCAGTAGCACTTACACAAAGAAATTAAAATATTTTCAGAGACACAATTGAAGCATCTCATGCTAAGGGATTTGTAGCGCTTTCATATCTAAGTCAGTTCCCCTTCGCTATAGGTGCTATGCAAAATCAGATTGTCTAATAATGTGGAAATACTACTGAGTACTTGCTCTTTCACAATGTCTGACTTTTTATAGTCATTAAAATATCAATCCCCTTTACTTTTGCTTTCATTAGCATGGTCTAAGCAGATTTTAAAATCTCTTCTCAGGCCATTCTAAAACTGGCTTACAGAGAATATAAGATTAGTAAAGAGAGAAAGCTTATTTTAAACATACAGAACCCCTCAAATCTCTAGCAAGAGAATATTTAAAAAATTTCATCCATGTTTTTTTTTGTAGGGCATCTCCTTCATTGCTTGCCACTGTCACATAAAACACAACAAAATCAAAGATTAGGTTATTACTTGATCTCTGCCCAAATCTGCTCTTCCCTACCATGATTAATATCACCTAGGCACCCAAATCAGAATTATAAAAATTATTCCAGATTCTCTTCTTTCTCGCATTTCCCCCTAGCTCCACAATACCATCTAACCCTAAGTAACACTAATACTACATCTTAAATATCTCACAAGTGATTCCTCTTTCTCCAGTCCCATTACCTTTGTCCTAGTTTGAACTTTATTTTTTTTTATTTTCGGTACTACCCTCAACTGCTGTGGTGGCTTTCAATCTTGCCAGTATTTTTGTTTTTTCAATGAATAAACTTCATTTTTTGGGTTTTAGGTTCACTGAAATGTTGAGCAGAAAGCACGGAGTTCCCATACACCGCCTCTTACCCCACAGTTTCCCCTATTAGTAACATCTTGCATTAGTGTGATACATTTGATACAATTGATGATACTGATACATTATTATTAACTAAAGGCTGTAGTTCACCTTAGGGTTCACTCATTGTGTTGAGCTTCCTGGGGTTTTGACACACATGTAATGTCATATGTCCACTATTACAATATTATTAAGAAGAGTTTTACTGCCCTAAAAATCAGCTGAGCTCAGTTTTATTCATCCTTCCCTCTTCCTACCTACCCAAACCTTGGCAATCACTGATTTACGTATTGTCTGTAGAGTTTTGACTTTTCCAGAATGTCATATATTTGGATTCATACAGTATGTAGCTTTTTCGGATTGACTTCCTTCACTTAACAATATGCATTTAAGGCTCCTCTATGTTTTTTTCAGGCTTTGATGATTATTTTTATTACTGAATAATGTCCCAACATATATGCATGTACCACAGTTTGCTTGTCCAATCACCAAAAGACATCTTAGTTGCTTTCAAGTTTTAGGAATTATAAGGAAAGTTGCTATGAATGTTTGTGTGCTGATTTTATGTCAACATGAGTTTTTAACTCAGTTGGGTAAATACCTGGAAGTGTGATTATTAGCTTGTATCGTTAGAGTACATTTAGTGTTTTAAGAAATTGCAAAACTACC
>RJWJ010028020.1:0-21721 GCA_004363605.1 Indri indri
TCTACATATTATGCATGGCTGCTTTTATGCTACAGTTGCATAGCTAAGTTGAGTAGTTATGACAGGAACTGTGTGTCCCGGAAAGCCTAAAATGTTTTCAGAGAAAGTTTGCCCATCCCTGCTCTAGAATAGCAAAGCTGTATTTACTATGTGCCAGGCACAATTCAGGCACTTTGCTTACTTCATTTAATGTTCACAATGGCCATTTAAGGAAAATCCATCCATCTTCATAGGATCCTCGTATATGACTTAAATCGATTAATGATCCTGTCAGTCATCTTGAGAAAAATGTAACTCTCTTTTTTTAAGTTCATATGTTCCGATATATTTTTAAGGGAGCATTCAGAAATATGGCTTAGGTGGTGAATTAAACATATAAAAATTTGATATGCAGTTTACTTTACATGTGATTATTGCTTTTAAGGTTTTTTGTTTTTTTTTTTTTCCTGGAAGAAGTACCAATATTTCTATTTATCAAAAGTTTTAAAATAAAATACCTCCCAGCCTCCTCTATCTTTGTATAACCTCTTAATTTATTCACTACATTGTCATGTAGATAATTTGCTCCTATCCCAAAAGTCAATGAAGATAAAAATGGTACCACATTTAAGGGGGAAAAAAAAATTAAGGGTTTGCTATATATGTTTAAAAGAAAATTACCAAGGATTGCTTCAAGAACTTATGGAACCAGGCTGGACGCAGTGGCTCAAGCTTGTAATGCTAGCCCTTTGGGAGTCCAAGGTGGGAGCATGGCTTGAGGCCAGAAGTTCAAGGCTAGCCTGAGCAACATAGGGAGATCCTGTCTCTACAAAAAATAGAAAAATTAGCCAGGCATGGTGGCGCGTGCCTATAGTCCCAGCTACTCAGGAGGCTGTAGCAGGAGGATTGCTTGAGCCCAGGAGTTTGAGGTTGCTGTGAGCTAGGCTGATGCTGGTGCACTCCAGCCTAAGTAATAGAGTGAGACCAGCTGAAAAAAAAAAAAAAAAAGAATGAAAGGAAAGAGCTTTTGGAACTAATAACAGTTATAGCAGAAAGTGATTTGGTTGTGTGGTTGAATAATGACTACATTTTGAATGACTTTTGTCTCTAATAAATGACCTTCTGACTTTTATTGCATATATAATTTAAACAAATTATGGAATGGATGTAGAACAAAAATATGTCTCTATTTCCACTTATTGGCAACATTCATGCATTATTCCTGTTATTATTTAGTGTTCATATAGATCATTTTAAAGGGGTCCAAAATTATTTAACCAGTCCATGAAGCATGGTTAACTTAACCATTCCTTTGTTGCTGAATTTTGGCTGATTTTCATTTTCCCTCTGAAAAGAATACTTCATGCATAACATTTTTATGGCATGATAACCTGTTAGCATATTATTACCTATTGTTATAACCACTCTATTAAAACATTAATGGGCTCTTGGGAAGGATCATACAATTTATTTTAACCCTAAGTTCTTTTCAGCAGGATTGGCATGGCTAAAAAGAGATTGTTCACAGCCAAAACCCTAATTATTTCAATTTTACATTTCAACTTCCTTCACCTCAAAGCTCTTACCAAGACTCTCAGAAGGGAGAAAAAAAGAAAAAAGCAAAGGCTCCTGGTGTGGTGGGGAGTCTAGCTGCCCCTCCCAGCCTGGGAAAGCAGAGCTGCAAATGGACTCCCCTGACGATGACTTGAGGGGGAAAGGAAACAGTGGGGGTTTGTGCACGTGGCACGGAGGAACATCCAGAGTGAGGCTGGTGGACTGTTAAACTCAGAATAGGACCTGTCCCTCTCACCGTGAGAACTGGGGGTGCCGTACTGGCTTCATAAAACAGACCTGGTTATTTGGACAGGGCTTATCTCACCGCCTCTGATCACTGTCTCCACTTTACAGTCAAAAGTAAAATGTCCTAGCTCTCAGGATCATTACATAAGGTGTCTCTGGTATAAAAGTTTTCATGTACAGTTTTACAAAAGGGAAGTACTTGGGTCTGAGAGGTATGAATTGTTGACTCAGGTGTGCAAATTTATTGTTCAGCAACACAATTTCACTGCGTAGCTTTAAGACCTCCACTGAGGCAAAATTGCAGTTGAGCCACTTTCAGGTGGAAGCATTGTCCATTCAGACTCCCAGTTGTAAAAACAAACCAACAAGAAGAAAACTGCATTCTCCTCCTTCTTCTACCTGGCACCCGGAATCAGGGGAGAATGGCGAAATGCCAAGTGGCTTGTATAATGCATGACATCCGGAGATGTCTGCTTCCATTTCTCTACTGAGATGCGTCTCCAGCCCTAAGGACCCCCCCGAAATAGAACCTGAATGTCTGAGGGTCTTCCCTAGCGCATGCACACCTCCTTCTCTGATCCCCTGCTGAGAGGCACGAATACCCACCCCCATTCCGTCATAGCTTCTAATGCACAGGTCCCCAAAGCCACTGTGCGGAAGCCTCCTTCTCACCCTGGCCTTTGTAATCTGACTAGACAAAGAGGACTTTGATTTTATTTCATGTCTGTTTCACTAACATTAGGAGGATGTCGGAAACCGGTATATAAAGGTCTGCTCAGGAATAGGATCCAGACACACATCTGCACCAGCCTTACATCTTTCTTCCCTCCGTACAGGGCCAGTTTATGCAGAAATGATCAACAACCTTCTGGGCCCTCTGGTCGAAGCCAAGGACTGCACTTTAATCCGACACAACGTGTTCCACGCGCTGCCCAACACTGCCAACACCCTGATCGGCCGTGCAGCCCATATCGCTGTGCTGGATTCAGAACTCTTCCTAGAGAAGTTTTTCTTGGTGGCAGGACTCAATTACTTCAAGTAGTGGCTTTGTGGGAGCAGGCCTTGGGTAACTCACCAGAAGCGTTTGAGATTGATCCAGAGCTTTAGCTGAGACATGCTTTTTTATAGACTTCATCATTTCAAGGTGAAGCTCCAAGAGAACGGTGGTGAGGGGTGGAGGCTGGGTGGAACCGGACGCTAGAGGTGCTTTTGAAGATTTGGGAAAGCCCAACAGAGTATAAGTGACAACAGACTTTGCTTGAATTTGTCTAGCCATCTGGAGTCTCATTCAAGATGCTTTCTAGGAAAAATGTAGGACAAGAAAAGAGACAGAATACTTGGAGTTGGCGAGCCCACCTTTTTAACCACCACTGGTTCACTGAGAGGTTGCTCCAGTTTAACTGGATTTGTACAGTATGTCACTAGCTCATAGCTTTATCATTTTTGATTAAATCAAGTGCACATAAGCATTTCAGAACTCAGGTTAACCTCTGCTCAGAAGTGGAACATATTTAGAACCCTTAATAGATTCAGATGTGCCACTGGTTCAAGAAAATGTGATGCCCATGTTCATATTCTCTCTTTATGTTTTCAAAACAAGAGACAAAGGAATGCATTATAAATCCCAGTTGCATTTCATAACAGCAGCGAGTGGGGTGACTTAAGGTAAGGAGGGATAAAGGGGACAGTATTCGTAAATGCACATTTGCTACAAACACACACATCTCTAGGGGACATGTAGTTGCTCCACCTAGTTCCCCAGACTTTGTCTATGCATACCCCTGCTCCACACTTTATGTTTGTGATTACGTACGTCTCTGTGTGTGGTGGGGAACACAGAGTGAGACTGAACCTAGCAGAAGGGGTCACTGGGATTAATGCACATGAGTGTGAAGCTCCTGCTGGTATGTCCAAAGAAATGCTATGTTAGCATTTGATGCAATTGCAAAAAATTAAAACCATTCACATGATCCCCTGCTTCTCCTCTCCATGGAAGGAGAAAGACATCTAAAGGGAGGGGTGCTGGATTAAAACCTCAGGGGAGCTCTAAGAAGGGTGCTGGTTATCTTTCAATAGAAATGTCTTCTTGCCTTAGGAAAATAAAGGGCTAGGAAAGGTCACCATTCATAAAAATCAGTGGACAACAGGGATAAAAGTGAGATCAGATTGGAGAACGACAGCCAGACCGAAGACTCAAACTGTTATTAGTAAGTGGCTTAAGGGGAAGCTTTGAAAATTACCAGGATGTCTAATATGGTACCGCAAATGGAATACACTTTAGGGGCTAAAGGAAGCCTAAAGAATCATTAAGCTGTACAGAAGGAAGGCATGAACCTGGGCAGTAGGGATGAGTAGCAACAGGAGATACATCTTCTGGAGAGGAAAGCTCCTGCTCCTACAAAATAGTCCCTTCTGAAGTTCAGAAACTCACCTGGAACCAGGTTCCCGGTCCCAGCACCTAGCCTATGATCCTAGGTCCCTGATGCTGTGATAACAAAACCAAGTGAATCTAGGCTCATCTGAGAATTTTAGATCCTTGCACATGAACAATGTGACTTTGAAAAATAAATGCAGACCATGGGAAAAAAGACCAGATAGGCAATTTAGCAGATTAGACACATGGATTTCTTAAAAAAAAAAAAAAAAAAAAAAGTCTATTTGGGGGATGGCATTGGGGGAGGGTGGCATGTGGCGTCTGCAGAGGCAAGCGTCCGCATAGCAGATTAGGGTTAGTCCTTTCTGAATTCTCATTCTATCTTGGTCTTAACACACATGGTTCACTAATTCCTCTGGTCACTTTCCCACTGGGAATCCTTTTCCGAGTTCCTGAGTCAGTGCTGGGCAGGGACCCTGGCTACTCATGAACAGTGCCGCATTCACTTTGTTACTTGGGAGACATTGGTGTTTCCTAGACGTGCAGCCCATGACGTCATGTTTTCTGGCCTAGACAAGTGCCCACGCTCTGCGCAGGACAATAGGTTTGTAGCAACTTCTCCTGTCTGGCCAAGTGACGAGCCCTGTCCCTCTGATGAGCGCAGTTCATGTTGTGTTTCCAATGCCCATCAGCAACGTTTGTCGTTCCCTGGTCATTTGAAAGACCATGTAGCCAGCGGTTATGGAGCCAGGATGAATCTGATGATCATCATCGTTTCCAATAACCAGATGCCATTTTTAACTTCAATATGCTGTCTGGACATAGTGAGAACTAATGGCAATAAACGTCCAGCTGCATGGTGCACCTCTTTTTTATAGGGGTGTTGTGCTGTCTTTGTAAACCCTCTCTGGCCTCTGAGCATCTATTATAATTGTGTAGAAAGTACATCTCTATCTTGTAAATAAGAGTATTGAGTGTTGCGTCTCATGCCTCATTTGAAAAGGCTTTTTTATGTCTCTTTCTATTGAAGTATAGATATCTAATATATATACATAAATATATAAATATATATATAAATAATGTAAAACAGCAACATTCTATTATTGATTATAAAAATTATAGACAAAATGCCTGCCAAGATACTGGTCTAGTATGTCTTCATTCGCTGTGTAGTTTTGGGTTTTTTGTTTTGTTTTGTTTTTATGATTTGTTAAGCTTCCCAGAACTAGTTAGAAATAAAAATTACTGATATTGAGATTAATTGGAATTTTGTTCTTTATGAGCCAAATAAATCCAGAGGAGCAGATCTGGACCTAAAGTCACTCTGGGGCAAAATAAATCCCTCAATGGCAAGTTGAAAGCAGATGGAGACCTATGGACCTGGGAGAGAGTGCAGAGAGAAAAGCCTCCTATTAGTTTCTGCAGTTCCCTGGTATTTACTGAGCAACTTCAGTCTGTGCTAGAAGGAAGCACAAAGGTACAACACACAGTCCCTGCTCTCAAGGATCTCAAGGGAGATCCAGCCTTGTCATTGCAGTGGGATATAGTGAGGACTCCTGGAGGCCTGGGCAGGTGCATGCGGGTCCTGGATAGCCACTCTTCATTGCCTGGGGAAGGCCAGGAAGGGAGCCTTGAGAGTGAGACTTGAAAGGTGAGACTGTTTGCTTTGCACAGCCGATCACCACTATGTACACCCTTTCATTATTTCATTCATTCATTCATTCATTCAACAAATTTGTATGGCTGGCCTGCCTACTCTGTGCCAGGAATGTAATGGTAAGATGCAGTAGCTCACCATCTAGCAAGGAACCAGCTGATCAGATGTGAAATCAAAATAGGTGGGCCCTGCAGCAGTGAGGGACATCAACCTACACCAGGGCCGTGTTGGGGTGTGAGTGTTCAGAAAGGCCTCGTGTCTAAGCCGAGACATGAAGACTGAGTAGGAGCTGGCCAGGGGAAGGTGGGCTGTGGGGTTCCAATGAGCAAAGGGCTCAAGGTGGGAAAGAGAGATAGCAAGAGAGAGAGCATGCCTTGGAACTTTTGGTCACTGGATAGGCAGATGGAGAATTCATTCGAGTACAACAAGAGTGACAAAGAAGAGCTGTGAGATATCAGCTGTTGTGCAGGATTTTTTTTTCTTATATCAGGAGGAACTTTCCATTGTTTATAATAGGAAAATTTCCACTTAGAGATGAGGGGCCCTGGGAGGCCATGGCCTGCCCCTGTCATCATGTCCCGCCCCTCTCCAGAGCTGGCTCTGTGGGAGAGATCTGATGCCCCCTGTTTGGGAGAAGGCCATGGCGACATCCTTCACCATCACTCATTTCTGTAATTGCCATTAAGGAACACAGTCGATGTGTCTGTTGAGCTTCTCATGGAGAGAAGCTGGGACAAATGGCATCACATAAATAGCTTAAGAAGAGGGAACATTGGTTGACATGGTTTAAAATTTTTATTTTTAATGCGTGGAAGCAATCTAGTGAAATTTCTATATTGGTATTTATTTGATGTGACCACACTAACTGCTTTGGATCATACAAATTTTATGCAGGGAAGGAACTTATTTAATCCTGAGTTGACAGTTGAACAATCTTCAGCTCCACAAGATTGGGATAACTTAGTCAAAACTACAGTCCTTTATTCAGTTGCAAATATTTCCTGACATTGCCGTAAGCCAGGTGTTGGTCATCAAGCAAACATAAAATAAAAAGTGCGCCCCGTCCTTATGGAGTGTGGGCATGTGAGGGGAAGGTAGGCAGTGACCAGACAATCACAAGCATGGTGAGTGTGGCCAACGCCAGGCTCAGAAGGAGCTCTGAGGGAGACACATCTGGAGATCACACACGTAGTACATAGCCAGCAAAGAACAAACCAGAAATAATAACATGTGACCCAGGTGTTTTCTGCAAAGAAGAAAATACATTTAAAAGTGCTAGGATATGACAGAAAGATGTACTTAGCCCTCACTGTGTACGATGACGGCATCTCTCTCTAAGCACGTGGCTACTGAGTTGAAAGCCTGTTTTGGGGCATTTGCAAGCTCCTAAATGTGATTGCCACTTTTTTTTTTCCATGCTGTTTGCTTTGGTTTCAAAGCATATGTTTCTGGGTATTGGCAATAACCAAGGCCACTGGGTCCCAGTTGAGCACTTGGTGTAAGAATAGAAGTGTTACCATGGAAAAGAACACAGAGAAGTACAATTATGCTTTCTTATACCATTCTGGCAAGATGTCCATCCCAAAGGTGTACATTCCAATAGCCTTACCAAGGATGGATGTCATTCTCTGATGGGCAGAGCCAAGCAGTATATGCTAACATCTATATCACATTTTTCTCATTTGTTCACTCACTAATTCTTTCCACTTTTTATTGAACATCTATTTTGTGCTGGGTTCTGTGCTAGGCTATGGTGGTTAACATAAATCATATGATCCCAAACACTAAAAGGACCTGGGAGAAACAATAAAACTTGGTGTTTTCATTTTAATGATTAGTGTTTAGCATAAAACCAAGAGATCTCAGAGTTAGAAGAGGAAAAATAGATTGTCTCATCCACACTTTATCTGATGTTTAGCATCCTGAGCTAAACTCCAACTCCATCCATAAGTCATTGTGATGACATTAGACACAACAGTATGCGTGCATGTGTGTGTTTATTTATCTATTTATAAATATAGAGGTGCCACCATGAAGATTTTTCAAAACATTTCAGATGTCTTTCCTTGCCCCTTCCTCCTTTATTTATTTATTTTTCTTTTTTCTTTACTCTTTTTTAACTTTATTTTCCATGGCACATGGGCGTTGTGCATAATGTCAGTGATGTCTAAATAGAAATCATTAGAGACAATCTGGAAAAGGTAAATGAACTCTTCCCTGTGCTTCTTTCTCTTCATGTTGAATGGTGACAACATACTTTACTTTTTGGTGTGCAAAACTCTGTAAGTCATCTTTAATTTGGGGGAAAATGATCCCAGTGACTTCTGTCACACAAAGAAGAGCCCTAGATACATAGAACTATGCTTCTAGACCAAATGTAAATGTAATGGATGTTTCTGGATAATGCTTTGTTGATTATTACACCAGATTATTTCCCTAAATTTGATCTCCTCTTTATGACCAAATCATGGAGTGTCTTTGTTTCATAGATGTGGTTGTGATTATATGGCTTTAAAACATAGTAATCAAACCTAAAACTTCATGACTCATCACAGTTACAGACTTAGAGGTAAACCTAGACTCTTCATTTTTCTAATTTTTAACAAATGAAGGAGCAAAGGAATGGAAATAACATAGTGCTCAACTTTTTTTTTTACTAGGTTTTTGCATATGTCATTTCATTTAATCCTTAAAACTCACAAAACATACAAATGATGCTGGGAGAAGTCAAGTTACTTGCCTAAGGTTAAACAGCTCAGCAGTGGTGGAGTGAAGATTAGAACCCCAAGTGTTCATTTTATCCTTTATGTTACAATTTCTTCAACCCAGAGAAGCTACTTAATTGTGAAAGTCACACGTCTTGTTAATATCAAAGCCAGGATTCTAAACCATAACCTTATAAGTTTTTTTAATTATAATCTCATATGAGACACTTTCAGAACCGATTAATTAGCTAGCAAAGGAAAACATTATTTGGTGGCAAAAGTGGCTTTACAAAGCATTGTCAAGAGTGTAACTGGGTGATTGGCTGAACCGTTCCATTCTTGGCTGGTCACCTGTTTTATCAGTCACGCTGTCTCGAGCTTCCCTTTTCTCCTGGTTTCCCCATGTCTTTCCTTCCACAGCTGTTCAGACTATGCTCTTCCATCTACACTTCTGGTCTCTTTCTGCTAGTCCCACATTGGAATGGCTGACCACAATTATCCAGATATCAGTTCCCTTTACTGTAGGGCTGGAACCTGTACCAGATTGCTCCCAGATGGGGTTTCCTGCTTCAGGATGAATCTGAGCTCAAGGCCTTGCTGTCAGAGCTAAGATTTCTCATGGTCCCGTGAGCCTACTCCTTTCACATTTCATCACGGTGATTTCATGTGTGTCCTCGTGGGTCTCCCACATAGAAATATCTTTTTCTTGAGGGCAGAAAGCATGTCTAATTCATTCTTTGACACCTGGTGCGGCACACATAGCCTGGCACAGAGCGGGCGCTCAGTAAGTCTGCTCGGGAGGTCCAGTTCATCTTGTCCACAACAGCTGCTGTGGATTCTAATGCAGAAAGAGACTGACATTGGCTCATGTTCACTCTCTAAGCTTCTGAATTTGCAAGAGGAGAGTAGTTTCATGAGATAAGACATCACAGTGGACTTTTGTGTAGTTATATAGAGCCACAGTATCTCTAGGCCTCAAGTTTCCTCATCTCTAAAATAGGTTTGGGAATTCCTGCTTGAAAGATAGTCGAGTTGTAGGGATGGGATAGGAAAAGCAGAGATCTGGAGCAGGGCCTGTCATAGAGCAGGCATTTGAAACCCTTGGTGGGTAGCTTAGGAATGTTTTATGAAACATTGAAAGGGTGGCCGTAGGGAATTTTCTTTATAATGAATTAAGAAATTTTCTACATGGCTTCAAAGTGATTCATACATGATGGCTTGAGGGAGATTACCTTGTCTGAATCTTTAGGCATAAGCTTCCAGAAATCAGAACATTCCATGGTGATACCAGGAGCCTCCAAACTGGACGTTTTCGGGTCAATTTAGTGCATGATTGGATGATCTTTATAATAAAACTGTTTTTCTGCTCAGGGTATATTGTAAGCCATTGTTAAATTGAGAGCTGAGGAAAGGCTGCATGTTGACACACAGCTGAGAACAGTATGACATCTAATTTAAGGTGTTTGGAAGCCCAGAATTCTGTAAATGCCATTCAGAGCCTTTGTATTGCATCAAACTGCAAAGACATCTTGAAATATCCTTTAGCCCACCGTTAAACTTATTGCATATGGCAAAATACCCTGCTTCATCCTTCTTGCCCCAAGGAAGTTTAATAATGAAGGTGCATCTGATGTCATATGGCTATGTCTTTTCTTATATATGCCTTTTGCTTTTAAAGAGTGCACCTCACTTGGTCCCACATACTCTGTTCTCTGTATGTAACTTAATATGGAAGTCTGTGATCTTACTTTATTTACAATTTTCCCATAATCCACACCCGAATATATTCCTTTTAGAAAGCATTTATTTAGTTTCCACACGGCTCTGCTAAACACTGATCACTGCAGAAATTAATCAGATGTGAACTTGCCCTTGAAGAATTTGTAATCTGGTGGGGGGATAAATGGCCACATAAATCACCCAGGATAGTTAATGAGGCAAGGGAACAGGTGGAAAACATTAAGAATAATATCATCCGGATGCCTCTAAAAGCAAATCACATCCCTGGTAGTAGGGGTTTGGCATCCCATCTGGGGCTGGAAGCAGAAAAACCAGTCCAGGTGAGATGCCCCTGTAATGTCAGCCATGGCACTCAGGTAGGATTTTGAGTGCGTAAGGCCTGCCATCCCCAGCTGAGTGTCAAGGTAGGGAATTTACAAAAGGAGATGAATGGTGCAGGTTACAACCCATTCTGCCCAGAAGCACCTCCTCCCGAGGAGCACATTACCTGTCTGGAAAACAAAGTCTTTCGAGGCCCTGTGACTAGCTTTACTTCTTTTTAAATTAATAAACAAAATAGATTATCAAAAAATTCAAAGGCACGCCAGTAGTGTCCATACCCATTACCACGCTTTGACTTGGCCAAAGGAACCAGCCTGTGGCGTTTGTTTATTGATCCCACAGGGCAGGGCTCTGGAATTTATTTTTTAACTGAATTCAATTTTATTATTTTATTTTATTTTTACTTTCAAATGTGACCTCCTACATTGTAGAAGGTAAAGAGAGACAGGGTCTTTTGTCATGGTCCCTTTCTCTGAAAAAAACCTGAATGTATAGCTTGATGCCACTGTGAATCCTAATGCATATTTATTCTGGTGACAATGTCTGTACACAATATTTACAATCTCCTGCACACTCTTGCAAATCGTCTGTAAAACAACCACCATAGTAATAACAAAGTCATTAGTGCCAATATAATTCTACTATTTTTCTACATTTGTTTTGGTTGGCATTTTGTGTAACTGGTGATGTGTATAAATGATAATTGGCAACAACGATAATAAAAAAAACATCTTTCACTTTCTTTTGCCAAGACTTTGTGTTTATGCAGTATACAGTAGGCACTCTTTGGGAGTGCAGTCAGAGCTGAAGGAGTTATTTCTGCATTTGGTCAGAGGACACATGGCATGTGGTGGTTCTTTCTGGGGTGCACACTGTCAGCAAAACCTAGGGTATCCTGGGGTGGCTAGCAGAATAGCAGAGAGCTCCTAGCAGGCCCCTAGGGCGATCAGGTTAAGGAAGGGGACATATCATCCAGTGAACTGAACACCCAGTCTTTATCCCCACACTCATGGACCCTGATTACTCAGTGTTTCTAACATTCAGAGCTGCCTGTCCACGATACATCTGGAGGGATGTGTCCTGGTCTCTGGCAGCTTTGCTGGGTGCATCTAGGTGGCCCACGCCAGCACGCAATGGGGCAATGGGAGAGTGTCCACGTCCACCCATTGTCTGGTGCTATACTGAAAGGCCAGTGGTGGTGAGTGTCTGTCCACTGCCCGCTTCTAGTAGACACCACCCATGACGATAGCCCCTGGTGGGAGAGCAGGCTCTGGGCTGTTCTTGAATCCTTATGGCATGGTGTCCACACCACCAGACCCTACCTCCACTGACCACAGCTCATAGGACCAGGGATGGACAACTGAGCCAAGCACACAGCTCCCACAGACCAGCCAGTGACCTGTGATAGACAGAACCAGGATGGAAAAAACTGGCCAAACTATTAACATATTGACTGACCCCCCCAAAAAAAACACCCGAAAACTTTTCCTTGAGGCCACAGTGTTTTATTATGAAAATAGAATAAAAACTTCGAGTATAATTTAAAGGTAAACATAAATAGAAAAATAAAATTTATTGACTTCTGTTCATTCAATCCACAGTTTTAGAATTAAATGATCAATATTGTAACAATAAGAACATCAATGAGTAAGATTTTATATACGCTTCACGCGGCCCCAGGGCCCAAACTAGGGTGAGTTAAATACAACTCTCATGGCAGTGAATGTGTTAAGGATATTTCCAGAATCTCAATGGGAGAATGTGGTGAGCGTTAGGCCTGGATCAACCTGAGCACACGTGTCTGAGTCACTGCCGGGGGATACTGCAGAGGGGACAGCCGGGCGACCAGCCCCTGCAGCTGCATGGGCTTCTTGTGCCAGTCTCTGTGGGACCCTGAGGGGTCACAGTCCTGTGTGCCTCAGGTGGCACCAGGGATTCTGCATGAGTAATGCGCAGGGTTCCCAAGCACGGACTGTTCAACATATTATACAAGTTAGAGCAAAAGGTGTTAGCTGAAACTATCAGTTTAAACACGTGCGCTTACCTGTTTTAGGTCCGAGTTTTTTTTAAAGGTGTTTTACATACATTGTTCCAGTCAAGTCTGTGAAATAGAGAGGGCAGATAATATTTCTCAAAATTTAGATAGAAAGAAGCTGAGATTCTGGGAAGCTTTAGAAATTAACCCTCTACTTCCAAGGTAATTACTGACAAACTTAGACCTAGCCCTAATCTTATCCGCGTATTTTGAGAGTCCCCGGAAGCTGAAATCGATGTATAAACTATAAAGTGCCAGGTAAAGACACATTGCCGTTATCTGAGATCACAAATGGTGCCCATGCCCATCCTCCTCGCAGGTTCCTACCAAGCTCTGTGAGAGAAACCGACCTCACGGGCAGGCAGGGTGCAGAGTTTGCCTGTTTGACCAAGATTCTGTCACCGTCGAGTGGAAACACCAGCATTGTACCTGCGATGGCCCCTCCAGGTCTTTGTACTTTCCATCAAAATGTTAGCGGAGACACAGTTCAAGTCCTTTGATGGTGGCTGGTGCCCTGAATAGCATCCCACGGACGGGCTGCAAATTTGGAGGGGCAGTGGCGGCGGGGGCGGGGTGGGGGGCACCAGGCACAGCGTGGATGGAGGGCAGATGTGGACGGCACATTGAACCGAGTTCACAGTTTGACTCAGGCCTTCTATTTCAGAAATCCTGATGCCACTGGGTAAATGGGATATGCAGGGGCATGTACAGGGACAGATAGGGACAATAGCATTCATGGACACCCATTAAGTGTCAGACAGTGAGCCGAGCACATTCTTAATCTGACAGCCAGCCTGTGTTGCTATCCGTGTCTGTGGCTGAGGGGACCATGGTCAGCAGCTTGCCTGGGTTCACATCGGAGCTTGGATTGGTCTCCTCATCTCCCCCCACACCCCATAATAGCCAAGAAGACCTTGCTTCATCTGACCCCTGTGACTTCTCCCACCTACTCTGTTCCACTCCCCCACACACTGTCTGCTTCCATCTTGGTCCTCTCCTGTCCAGACATACAGGCTTTGTTGCTGCTGCTGGAATACACGGGCAGGCTACCGCCTCAGGGCCTTTGCATGGCTGTTCCCTCTTCCCCGGGCTCTTCCTCAGGTAGCTTCAAGGCTCACCCTTCCCTCTATCCTGGTCTTTATTCCAAAATCACCTGTTCATGAAGCTTTCCCTGGACCCCTAATATGAAATCTCACTGGCCCCACCCTGCCCCAGGAACTTCATAGCCCCCTTCCTGCTTTCTCCTTTCCCCTCGGCATCTGCCCTCTTCCACCTTACTACCCGTTTTACTTATTTATCTTGTTGATTACTGATCTTTTCTCACTAGAATACCAGCTTTATGAAGGCTGGGAATTTCTTTGTGGTCGTGTAATTTGGCCGGCTTTCTACTTCTGAATTACAGTGCTCTGGGGCATAGTAGGTCCTTAACAAAATTTTGGTGAGTGAACGAATGAATGAATGAATGTGTATTTGACTCATAGTAAGTGCTCAGGGAGTATTGCCATCAAATCCCTGAGCCTGAGCTCTTTCTGCTGTAGCACGCTGCCTTTCCGAGGCGGCTTTAGTTCTGTTTCAGCACACGGATCCTCTCCACGCTCTTATTACCCACCTCCACGCCCAGGGGCAGCACAAAGGCAGGCTTTGACTGTGGAAATGCAGCCTGTGCAGAGACACCTGCCGCCGTGGTTCGCGCCCCCGGGGCAGTGCGGCGGCCCAGCCTGGAACTCACAGGCCTGCAGAGGGCGCCCGAAGCCTGGTCGACAGCCGAGCGCCGGCCGAGGCTTGGGCATCGGAGTGCCGGCTTCCACACGCTTGCCTGGAACCTGAGCCAGAAAAGGAAAAGATGGGATTTGTTTTCTGGAAACGAGGGAGGAAAATGGAAGTGAAGAACTTAGAATCAGCGAGGGGCAGCATGACATATTAGGATGTTTAGCTAGGATTAACATGAATTTATTCCAACTCAGTCCACAGACAGCTATTGAGGTGCATCCTGTGTGAGCTGCCTTGCTAGGTAATGGGAATTCATGTAAGGATAAGACGCCCGCTTTACCTGACGCTGGCTTTTTATTCGGTTATCAGATGGAAACTTGCCTTCCCAGAAATGGACGCCCGGATTGTCTGAAAGACGGCCTCCGCTAGTTCCATTTAAAAGGCACTCCTTTGCCACTGTAGGGGCAAGGTTGAAATCCTAGGAGACTGCTGGGGAGCATTGATTCCTTCATTTAACACATATTTACTGAGCACCTGTAATGTTTCAGGCTCCCTTTTAAGCACTTGAGACAATCAATTTCCAAAACAGGCAAGATCCCTGCTCTAACGACACTTACATTCCAGTGAGGGAGTTATACAATGATAACCAACATAAGAGGTGAGGAAATGTGGTACTTTTATTATTTCTGCTTACTCCAGGAGGCTTTCCATACTGCCCAGAGTTGGGATTATTTTTTCCTCTATTTCTCTGGAGCACTCTCCCGTTCTCTCACATTCCATGCCACGCTGGTCCCCGTAATATTATTGATGCCTCTGAATTTCATTGAGAGTTTGACTTTTCTCCCCATCAATTTGGGATCTCCCCAGGGATCTGATGATTGGGCCAGTAAATGAGAATAAAACGTGTGTTGACCTCTCTAGGTTTCCAGTGTCCTCATCTGTAAAGCAGTAGCAATGGCTCTGTGTCTTCTGTGATCTCTACAAGGTTGCAGGGAAACCCAGCTCCCCCACTTCTTGGCAGGATGACCTTGGTCCTCCTGGTCCTTCAGTTTTCTCTCTGGGGCCTCTGCTGATGTGTCCCCAATGAGAGCCCCAGCAGGTTACAAAGATTCTCTCATTCTGTTACTCCCAGGACATAGACAAGAATAAAAAAAGAAAGAAAGAAACAAAAGTCCTGACTAGAAATAAGCAATTAAGGCAAATTTGTACACCAAGAATACCCCCTTCAAGCCTTCAGTTTTTTTCCCCCACTAAAAATACTAAACAAAGCACTATTTGATTTTTAACCTCAGAGGCAGCTCTGGATCAAGCCAGTAAAACAATGGCTGAGGAAGAGCCCTTAGCCCACTGTTCTCTTCCACTGAGGCCGAGTGAGCACTGACTTTATGCTTGTGGAACATGTTGTAAAACAAAGACACATGGACCACCGTTCCCTACCCAGGCAAGTTTCTAAAATCTTTACACGTGTAAAAAACATTGTTGACATTCTTGCCTCTTGAGGAATTCTGTAATTATTAGTGCTTCCACCTTACTTTCCCATTATTCATGTAGAGGATAAACTTGGACCCAAAGACAATACAAGACAATATAATGTGCACAGTGCTCTAGGGACACGGAGGCATATGGGATCAATGATTCTATGGGGAGCAGAGGTGGGGGATTCATATATGGGTTAGATTTGGCTGGACTGTGAACAAAGGCCTATGGTTCTCCCAGTAGAAAACGAGGAAGCATGAGCAGTCTGAGAAACAGCCTGTGCACAGGCAGGGGCACAGGAGTGTGGGAATGCGTGTCTGGGGATTGATGCGGGCTAGCGTAGGACTAGGAAGAAGGGAGGCCTTGGGGTAGGTCCTGGCTGGAGGTAAAGGAAGAACATCATGAACTGTTCTGAACAGTAACAGGGGAATGTCGGGACACCGTGGGCAACAGATCCATACAGAACAGGGCATATGCCATAACAATGCTTAATATGTAATAAAGCTCTAAATGGCACAGCAAAGAGATGCAGAAGGTTTGCGGCATGATGGATGGCATCGGCTAGACAGTTACCGGGTCAAAGCTGATGGCCATGAGGGAGCAGACTAAATGCCAGTCCCTACAGCAGGTGGACTACGGGGACACTTGGCATAATTCTAACAACAACTATGATCTAGTGTCTAATATTTTTCTTGTATGTACATTTTCAGGTGATATCAATCATACTAACTGATATTATTATGTTCCAGGAACTCTGCCTATCACCTTGCTTGTGCTACAGCCTGCTGACAATGATGACAAGTTGACTTAGCACCGTAAACCCATCTCTAAGCAGGCATAGGCAGTTGGATAATACAAGCCCAGGTGGGGTGCCTGGTGCGTGCAATTGCTGGCCCAGTGCCTACCAACCCATCAGCCTAGACATGGCTAGATAACCAGCAACCCTAAGAGATTTGTGCTTCACTAAAGTGGTACAAAGACGTGTGCAGGGCCTCTGGTTTTAAAGGATGTCCTCTACTTCTGCCCACCGACCCCGATCCCCTGGGGCTTTGGTTCTGTGCTGGATGGGGCTCCCTGTTGACAGTAAAACTTTCTATCAATACTTTTTTTTCTCTTAGTCTATTTTTTTTTAAGTGAACACAGGCATTATGCCATCTAGTCCTGAAAACCCCATGAAATATGTATGAATATCATTCTCATTTTATTGATGCAGAAACAAAATCTTGGAGAGTAACTTGCCAACAGCATACAGTCAAGAGGAAGGACGGAATACCAACATTTGACTTCAGTGAGTCTGGGCCCTGAGTCTTTGCTCTTAGAGAAATGCACACGTACCATGCTGCTAGCATCATTTTCCCTCTTTTGTATTTTTATTGTTCCTTTTTATTTTCTTTTACACTAAATGAATTTACTTATTACAAAGAAAATATTAAGGGCATAGACATCTGAAAGATGGACTATAGGCAGAGAAATGGCAGAACCATGGAGCAAGTCACCTGCTACTCAGTATTTCTGAAGATGAAAAGCGTTGACTAAGGTTCTCCTGGGATCTGATCCTCTTGGCCACGCTGACATCAATCCCCTCTTTCCCTACAATACAGAGGCATAGGCAGCTTCAGAGCTGAGAAGTTCCTTTAAAAGCATCTGTCCAATCCCCTTATTTCACCGGTGAGAAATCTGGGGCTCAGAAAGCGACCCCCACTTGCTCCAGGACACACAGCTCACCTGTGTCCTGACCTGCATGAGCCCAGGAGACCTGACCGCAGCACCGTGCTGGAGGCACCACTCCCTGCCCGCCCTTGTGTGGATATGCGTGGCGCCTGTGGACAGCTTCTAAGCCTGGAGTTATACTCTAGCTTCTCCATGGGGGGCTGGGGGTTGCTTTTGTCCCAAACCTCCTCTCCTCTACTCATCTCTTATACAACAAAAACAGAACAAACAAAACAAAACAAATAACCTTTCCGGGAGGAAAAACAAAAACAAAAACAAACAAACAAAAAAAACCCCTCTGTGTTATTCAAGGACAGAATGGCTTTTCCTCATATTTTAATCACGAGACTCCTCTAAGCCCTTTTAATGTGAGAGCAGTTGTGAGACTCATTCTCATTAAGTCCCGGGCTTGTAGGTTGAGCGTTAATATTTGCTTTTTGGCTTCATATCATCTTCAATGTTCCCAATAATGTATTTCCCAATAAGTGAAATGGAAAAGGCTTTTGGTCATGTTTTCTTTCTCATGCCCTTTCCCGCCTCACCCTCACTGTGACCCATTCCATGGGCCCCAGGCGACCTCTCCTCTTGTCAGGAGGATGGTAATTAGAGATGAGTCAGAGCAATTGGACAGGATCTTGGACTCAGCACATCAAAGGAATAAAATGCAGTCCTTGCATTTATAAAATGTTCATTTCACAGATTCATCTTTTAAAGATATAAATGCAATATATCACCTCCTATTAAAAAATTATTTTATGGCACTCCATTGCTCTTACGGAAAAAGCTAAATTTATTTCAAAACCTGGCCTGACCCAGACTGTTGTAAGCTCTGTTTCTTTTGTTCATCATTAAATCCGTAGAAACCAGCAGTGTCTGGTTCATGGGGTTTTATACATGATCATTATTATGGATTCAGTCACTATCTACTGTGACCCTCCTTTGTGACAGGCATTTGAAGATGGGAGAGGGGGAATGTAACCCTGGGGATTGCCTCAGCCAAGCGTGAAAACGTTTTGCGCTAGGAGTTGAGACTTCTGGAATGATGAGTAAGGAGCTCAGTGGATTTTATCCTCAGCACAACAATAATTGGTGAAAATTATAAAGGAAACAATCATTTGAAGTGTCAGACAAAAATGGCACTGGACCAAATTAAATAGGCAAGAGAGATTTTATTCAAGGCTATTGTAGTTGGGGAGAGAGGCCAGAACTCAGTATGAGCTGAACTTTACTGACTCTAAGGGCAGGAAAGATTCAAAATGCTTGAATGAGAAGGAGATCATGGGCCATCTGTGTTTGTTAGCTGGTTTTACTCAAAATAGGACAAGTAAACAGTTTCATGTTATGACAGGAGGTAGTTTAACAACTTGGAGCAAAGCACTGGCCTACCAAAGTCAGGATCCTTCCTCCAGCTCAGGCTGGAGACAGGGACACTGTCTTCCTTGATCATTACCTTGCAAAGAGATGGTTCCCTGTACCTTGAGAAAGGCAGTCCTGGGCTGTGAAACTGGCAAAAAGCTTTATAAGAGATTTACATCTCAAAGGGGCAGGGAAAAGAATTACAAGTTTTCTAAAGTAAATGCTCCAAGAAAAGGGAGGTGAGGGGTCCTAGAGTCAGCACGAACCCTGTCTAAAGGTTAACTCAGCTGAGAGAAATGTTACAGCTGTTTTGGAAATTGTCCCAAGGTCATATAAAATGGAGAAGCATCAGTCAAGGGAATTTAGTAAATCTCAGTAAGAACAGTGAACATCTGTGACATTTGAGCACTAAGTGGATTCACTGCCCCCATCCCAGCTCTGTGTCACAGAAGCTCTGTGCTGGGCATGTGCAGCCAGGAAGATGGGCTTCCTCTCCCCAGCTCCCATTTGGGGCTATAAAGTCACTGTGGGAAGGTGGGAGGGGCAGGCTGCTGGCTTTCCTTATCCCCACTTCCCTCAGCCCATGATGCAGAGACTCTATCCCAGGCAGGCACCACTGAGAGTACCTACAGTGTCTACCCCGAGAATGGAAGCCTGAGAACACTGGGGCCCATTTGCCCGCACCCCAATTTACTCATAGGTTCCATGCAGGGAAGGGCAAGCCAAGAAGACAAAGAACTGCCACTCTTCCCACCCCTTGCCCACCACTTCCCACCCCACACCCACCTGAACAGCAAGAGTGCTGCTCCAGGAAAAGCATGTCCTCGTCCCCACCTCCAGCGCAGCAGTTCAGGGGCTCTTCCTAGAGGAAAATGCACCCTTGAGCCCACTAAATGACAGCATTACAAACAGTCTCGCTGTCATAGGACCTATGGACAGGAGTGCTCAGAGAAACACACCTTCCTGCGTGAATATCTCCAAACGTCATCAACACAATGTCAGTGTCTCCCTGTCCCTTCTCCAGTGTAGCACAGTGTGATATTTAAAGCTATTTCTACTTTGTGCAAGGCCAACTTTTAAGACGGCCCTCACATTTCCCACCCCCGTGTGGATGTGCCCTACATGATCTGCTACCCTTGAGTGTGGGTGGGATTTGTGAATATCATGGGATGCCACTCCCATGGTAGGTTATGTTGTATGGCAAAAGTGAAGAGATGTTACAGATGCAATAAAGTCTCAAATCTATTGATTTTGAGTTCATCAAAAGGGAAATTATCCAGGGTGGGCCCATTTTAATTGGTTAAAAGCCCTTCAAATCTCTTCTGGGGCCTTTTGAGCAGAGAGATTCTCCTGTTGGTCTTGAAGGAATAAACTGCCTTGTCACAAGAGGACTGGGGAGAGGGCTGCAGGCCAAGGAACTAGGGGTCCCCACTGACGACCGTCAAGAAGACAAGGACCTTAGTCCTGCAGCCACAAGGAACTAAATTCTTCAAACAACTACTGCGTGAGCTGGGGAGAGGACTCTGAGCTACAGAGAGGAAGATGCCCCCCCGCCCCCGCCCCGCAACACCATGGTTGTAGCCTTGGAAGATCCTGAGCAGAGGACTTTGCTAGGTCAAGACTTTTGACTCACGGAGATCGTGAAATAATAAATGTGTGCTGTTTTAAGCCTCTAAATATGTGATAATTTGTTATGCAGTATACAAAGCGGATACACACCCAACAAACATGTATGACATTCTGTCATATACTATATCATGTCTCTTTTATGTCCATTTTACAAATTAAGATTTATAGCTTAGAGAAGGGACTTGCTAATAGTCACACAGCTAACAAGAAGGGCCAAAATTAGGGGCTGGGTGTTCCTTTTCCTCCAATCTAGGGGTTTCCTGATTTTCCATGCTGTCACACATCTGGGCGCTTTCTGCTGATATTTGAAAAATCTCTGTGTGGCGACAAAGTAAGGGTGGCTACTGTCAATGTCAAATGGTTAAGAGTTGAGAGAAGTGAGACTCCAAGAGGCTTGGGGGCTTGTGGAAGGCAACATCTCTAGACCTCATGTTGTCACCCACCACCATTTTCCTGTTATGATTCTTGTGTTAGGATTAGGGATATGGGCTTTGGTTGAATAGTAAAAAAGCCATCTTGGAAATCTACAAAACCCTACAAAACTTCTTGAGGCAATAGGCATCACCGCTGGGGATGATGATTGCTCAAACCAATTTTGGATATGAAAATGGTAAGTTTCTACATCTTATAGATAAAGAAAATTCAAAAAATGACTTCTTAATCTTGTCCACAAATTTCTCCACCATCTCCTTTGTCACCACTGAAAAGAGTCTGAATAAGAAAAAAGAAAAAAAACTCACCATGATATGTGTATTTAATTTAGATTTTTTTTTTATTATTTCAGCCTTTTATTACCTAAACATTATAAACAAGTAAAAGCAAATGACAAATTAGGACAAATATTCATAAAATATACGACAGGCAAAAATTATTATTACTAAGAGAAAGAGAATACTGTATCAGAAAAGTGACCCAAGCAGATGACTACAAGCCATACCAATGCCCTATAAGCATATAAAAATGTTCAATCTCTCCAATAAAAAATAAAACAAAGTCAAAACGATAGGATGGCATAAACAGCATGTTTCCCTAAAAATTGGCACTTTTTAATAAAATTTAGAGTTAACCGAAGTGCTGGGAAATAGGCATTTGGTAATATTAATAGTATTAGAATTGGAAATTTAGTAAAACACTTTAATCCGTCGATTCCACTTCCAGGAATTTATGGTAAGGAGGGGTGATGAATGTGCTCAAAGTCTCATTCATACGCACGTACAGTGTAAGAGCGT
>RJWJ010028021.1:0-21732 GCA_004363605.1 Indri indri
TTTTTTTTTTTTGGTGTATGTAGCAGTTTAACTGCAGGATAAATTCCTGTAAGTGTGACTACTAGGTCAAAGGGTAAATGCATTTGTAATTTTGACAAATATTATCAGATTTCTTTGTAAATAGATTATATGATTTCTTACTCCTAAGAATAGAGTGACTTTGCCCATAGCTTTGTCACCAGTATGCATTGTCAAATTTTGTTTTTTGACAATATAATAAATGAGAAATCATATTTTAGGTAGTTTCAATTTATATTTCTCCATTTATGCGTCAGCTTAAATAATTTCAAACATATAACAGTGATTTGTGTTTATTTTTTCTGTGAATTCTCTATTATTGTCTTTTACCTACTTTTCTATAAATTCATTGATTTTTTTAATTTACATTTAAGAAATATTTATAATTAAAGAGATTGGCTCTTGTAACATGCATTGCAAGTATTTATTCTCAGAACGTCATTTGTTTGGGGTTTTACTTGTAGTATATATTTGCCAGGCAGGAAGTTATTTCTTTTTAATTTAGTTGTTCTTTTGTGGCTTCTGAATGTTGAGTCCTAGAAAGTTCTTTCCAAATTCAAGGTTATAAAGGAATTCTTTCCATGTACTTTTTATTTTTATGTTTTACATTTATATATTTGATTCATTTGGAATTTACTCTGGTGTTTAGTTTGAGGTAGGGATCTAATTTTATCTTTTCCATATGGCTCCCAAATGCCCAAGCACTATGTTTTTAAAATTCTAACATTTTTGGCTTTTTGATATACAGTCTTTATGACATATTAAATCTAAGTGTGAATTAAGCTCTATATCTGGTCTTTCTATTCTGTTTTATCCACAGACTAGAAAGGAGTAGCAAGTGAGAAGCAGGAAGAGATCACCACTAATGTATCTGAAACTATGCTAAATTTATTACTTGTTAAGGGAGATAGAAATGTGTTTTTAGGACACCGTCTTTCTGAATAAAACCAAAACTAACCTTATAGAATTTGGGGAAACATGAAGGTTAGGAATACACTGATTTTAGAACTGAGAGATTTTTAAAGATTGCTGATATTTAGCATGGAGTTTAGGGAACAGTTGACTTTCAGAGTATCTGTGCTGAACCAAGGGTGTGATTGATTGATTGAAGCTGGTTTAAATCAGTGTTATGGTTGCTTATTTACAGCTTTAGACTAGAAACAGTCAAATTTGGAATGTAGGAATTTTTATTCTCTGTTCCATTTTCTGTTCATCTATTCATATCGTGTCCTAATTCCAACCACGCCAGTTGTTTTATATAACCAGGAGTCTCATAGGTCTATTCATGAACATTTCATGAATGAGATGATTTCATAACTACATGAGCCATAGACAATATGTCTAGTTTCTGTGCAAACCTTCACGAGTTTATTTTTCACAGTTCTATTTTGACCTTCTATTTCCCCGTTGATTCTGAATATTAAGGGCAGAATGAGGTATTACTGTTTAGGGCTTTACAAAATTCATTTAAAACATATTTTATAAAACGTGTTCACTGATTCCGTTACTAGGCAAGGGTATTACAAACCTAGAAGTGAAGTATTTAGATGTCTTTTGCTGTCAATTATTTTACCTATCTTTGCACATAAATATACACCTATATATCCTGAAAAGGTACTACATAAAGTCATTAAAATATTTTAATGGAATGAATACTTCTCACTTGAAAAAAATCGAGTTAAATAAGAAAAAAAGTATCTAATGGGGAGAATGAGTTATCTTGTGTCTTGTCAGCTTTTCTAACACTGTGGTCTCGACAGATTGAACAGGGAGCTCTAACGCCATTGAATGACATGGAAATCTTTGGAGTAATCTCGAATTTATGGTATTCCAGGTTGGCTAAATTATTTACTACTCATTTATCTGGCTTTTGTCTTTATAAATTTTATTCCCAGAATTTCTACTTCTGTTCTATCTTTCCACACGGGTTTACATGTTTAAAATTACTTATTTAATTTTATTTTATACTTTACTGTCATTTTAGTGGGCTTTTAATTCTGAGCAAATATAAGTACATGTGTTCATGCGCATTTCTCAACCAGAAACCTTCCCATAGTATTGTAGTTATTACTTTACTCATCTCTCTATTTGACTAATTTAGATATCCTCTAAGAGACTACCTATGATTTATTTATTTTTGTAAAGCTTTAGTGCATGGTAGACCATCATGGCTTGTCACTAGATAATTATTTTAATTAAGTCATACACTACCAAACATGAGCACAACTGAGAGAAGGAACTTTTTAAAGGCTGCATTGACAGGAAATCTGCCATCAGAGTATGTTGTGCTCTAATTAAATTTTTTGGATCTGACAGGGGGTACAAGTTTTTCTATTCAGTTCTCATTATCTATTTTAATCCATTTATTGTCAATATAAGCAACCTGCTTAGATTTGAAATAAGATTAAATCTTACCCAGAAAAAACCAGAACATGGTAACTGAGCAAACTGCTATAATTTAATGTCAAGGAAAATAAATCTATTTCGAGATGATATGTGGTACACTATAATAAATTCCCAGCACTGGTACTGCCTGTTTTTCCAGAAAAGAATGTAAATATTCCATCCCAACAACTGTTTTCTACTCACAAAAAGTTGTTCATGAAATAATTAGCTTTTTCTTTCCTTAAAATTATAGGATTAATGCACTTTCTGTGTGGATGTCCTATGTCCATTCATTGCAATGTCCTGTGCATTGGACTCCACTCGATGTAGAAAAAAAGAGAATTGAATTGATCATAAATGGAACGTTCTTACATATATTTACACTGACATGTATTGACTTATAGAAGTGAGTCCCATCTGACTTTAAGAACAAAAGAGCTGACCATATTTTCATTTTACCATTCAATCCAACAATGATACTGCTAGCAATGCCAGAAAAGTGAATATTCCAGCTGTCACGAAGATAAAAATCTTAATATTGGCCTCTGATAAAACTCTAAAATGATCAGTCCTTCCAGCCCTGTGTCCTTCCTTCCTTCTTTGTCCCCCTCCTACACTCCTTTGAAGGTGTCATACTTAATTGAAAACATCTTTAAGTACAAAGGTATACGGTAAAAGTAAGTTAATGGCCCATCGCTGCTTCTTGTTCTCTCCTCATACACATTTGCTGGGGCATGGACAATTTATTGTGATTTAGTCCAGATATATTCTATCTATATGTGTGTGTGTGTGTATATATATATATATATATATATGCGGATATTAAATAATTTTTCTCAAATGTTTACATACCACACCTACCATTTGAGCCCACATTTTTACTTAATAATATATATAGGAGATTCCATATTTAGGATTACTAATGCTGTTTTACAGCTGTAACTGCAATTGTATGGCTGTAGGAGCATTTAACATATCTCCTGCTGATGAAAGGTTTACCTTTATGTTACTACAATGGGGTAATATATATCCTAGTACATAATTCTTTGTATATAGGGTGTAAATAGCTATAGAATAAATCCCCAAACATGTATTTTCTGGGAAATAAAGTATTTATACATAATATTTTGATCAACATTTCCAATTTGCCAGTTTACAGTTCCACTGACAATGTATGGATATTCTAGTTTCTCCATACTGAGGGTATTATTAAATTTTTAAATCTTTTCTGTCCTGATTGAAAAATGGAATCTCATTTAGTTTTATTTTATATTTCTTTATTATCAATAAGGTTCAGCTTCTTTTTATGTGTTTAAGTGGATTTGACTTTCTGTGATTTGTCTTTTCATATTCTTTAGCATTTTTCTACCGAGTGGTTAATTTGTACAAGCTTATATTCATGACATTAGTTCTTGTCATCTTTTGCGTTGCAAATATTTTTTCCTTTTGTTTATTATTTGACCTAGTTTATGTGATAATTTTTATTTTTAGGAAGTCAACATACATCTCATTTTAATTGTTTCTGGTTTTTGTTTGCCGAGTAAGTGAGAAAGAGAGAGAGAAAGAATACGAGAGAGTTCAAAATGTTTCTCATATTTTCTTTTGGTACCTTCATCTGCCTTGTTTTACATTTTAAAAATGCTCTACCTGGGATGTGTTTTGGTCTGAAAAGTTACATATGAATCGAACTGTCACAATGTCTAGAATTTGCTTTGAAAATTCTTTAGCATTTATAGTATGGTATATGTGTGTTACCATATAATGCAGGTCAGCTAGCATTATATCAGAAAGTCGGTACTCTTCTGTGATCCCAATCTCCATCAAGCCATGCTTTTCTAATTAGTGTATTAGATATCAGAAATTTTTTTTAAATTTCTATCAAAAATAGTTACCAGCTCACTAGCTCAATGAATATTAGAAATGGAATCCCATTGGTGAAATTAAATGTATTTATGATATAGAGATACCCTCTACCCATGCATGAACAGGATTTAAGAATCCGTTGAGACTATACTCTGCACCCTTAGGAATGGAACAAGTTTTAAATCCTTAAATATTTCTGGATCCAGCCATAGATTTAAGAGATTGGTTGATGCTGGTTGTATTATGATACTGATCATATGGGTAACAGAATCCTTTCTCAGGAATGTTGTCAGGTCTGCCTCATGTGAATCTTTTATGCGAGTTCGTGGTTAGGGCACCTTAAACTTTAGTCAATTGGGACTTCATCAAGTTTACAGAGCAGGTTATGGGTTGTTTCATGCTGTTTACTGTTGATTATTTATTTGATAAATGTGTGTGTGTTTGGAAGCTTGCTTTCTTTCTAACTAAGGAATACCTGACTTTGCCCATCTCCTCAAGGGTTTTTAATGGCTACTTTTATATACCCAAACTGAGTCATACCTCCCCAATAAGCTTAGGTCAGCTTATGCAACAACCTAATTCATTACTGATGGTCATTCTCATGTTATAATCTCATCTGCTAGGTAATCTATATTTCCCCACTGATTTTAACTGTTATATTTATCATATACTAAATTCCCATAGACATTTGGATCTATTTCTGGATTCTTCATTCTGTTTACTCAATCTATGCTAGCATCACACTTTTAATTTTTGTTTTTCAGAATTTCTGAGTTATTTCTTACAAGTTTATTTTTCATATAAACTAAGAATCTTGTCTCCTCCTACACCCTCATAAAAAAAATCATTGGTATTTTATCTGTCTATCTATCTATCTGGCATTTATATAATGCTTACCAGACACTAAATCTTTACAAATGTTAACTCATTTTCATAACAACCCCAATAAGGTAGGCTCTATTATTATCCCCATTTTATAGATGAAGATACTGAGTCACAGAGAGGCTGAGTATTTTAATCATGAACATGGTAAATTTACAAGCTAATATAAGAAGACACCTTTAGGCTGGGCGCAGTGGCTACGCCTATAATCCTAGCACTCTGGGAGGCCGAGGCGGGTAGATTGCTGAAGGTCAGGAGTTAGAGACCAACCTGAGAAAGAGCGAGACCCTGTCTCTACTAAAAATAGAAAGAAATTATCTGGACAACTAAAAATATATATATATAGAAAAAATTAGCCAGGCATGGTGGCACATGTCTGTGGTCCCAGCTATTCGGGAGGCTGAGGCAGAAGGATCACTTGAGCCCAGGAGTTTGAGGTTGCTGTGAGCTAGGCTGACGTCACGGCACTCTAGCCCGGGCCACAGAGTGAGACTCTGTCTCAAAAAAAAAAAAAAAGAAGACACCTTTATGATTTTTAGTCTTCTTAACCAGGAACAGATATGTCTTTCTGCTTACTAAGTTTTCTCTTATATTTTATAGTAAGCTTTATAGTTTTTTTCCTATAGATTTTATACAATTTCAAAGTTCATTCTTTAGTTGTACTGGATTTTTTTTATTCATTATATTTTATAATGGACTGTTGCTTATATATCTAAACCAAAACCCAAAAGGCTAGTGGTTTTCACTGTTGCTTTTGTATCCACTTAGAGGATTAGATTCTCTTATTATGGTTTCCAGAAATACAACTTTATTATCTACCAATAATATATTTTCTTTCTTCTTTATGTTTCTTATATCTTGTCCTTCTAGTATCTAATTATATCAGCTAGAACTTGCAAAACTATGTTATATGTCCTTTGAATGGGTGTTCTCACTACATGATTTTAGCTTGTTTTGAGAGCACTTAGTCAGGAAAACTCTTAGATATTTGAAGGTGTTCTCACTGCAGTCTGTATAACCCAATTGCATGCTTTTTGTTTGTTTGCTTCTTTCAGGATTGTAACTCCAGGACCTACTTTAGCCCCTGGGATACAACTGCTTATCAAATTTTTATTGAATACAGAAATCAGTGAATGGATGAATGAATGGCATAGTTATCTGAGGAAAGTATCCACTGTTATTTCCTTCTTAATGTTCCTGAATACTTTTATCAATATCTTCTTTTCTTTGTGTCAGACTTTTGACCTTAGATGTTCATTTTTTTTTTTTTCATTGTTTTTATGTTTTTCTTGCTGTCTAGAATCCTAACAGCCTTCTTTCCAAGGTCCTCCGTAACCTGCTCTGGTCTTACCTATGCAAACCTATTTTCTACCATTCTACAAATGCTTATTTTTCTCAACGAGTCCAACCTCTACTGCCCCATACAAATGCAATAGGCTCATCCCTATCTCAGTATTTTATTCTGGGTTCCATTTCTAGCTTCTTAATATTCTTCTCATTCCTCTATGTCTAACCAAATTCCACCCATTATTCCTACTCTAAGATCAAGAGCCATCCTCTCATAAGCATTCCCAATTCTCCCAGCCTTTTCAAAACACCCACAACATTCATGGTCAATATGAGATACATTAGGAGATAATTGTATGTTTTGTGTTGCTGTCCATGATTCATGACTGTTCATCTTATCACCCAAAGTAAATTATAATCTTTTTAAGGGCAGTGGTTTTAGGCTGTCCAATGCCTCCCGCCCCGGCATCTTGCATAATATTTAGCAAGGAGGAGAGAGTGGAGGCTGCAAACTGGTGGTTATA
This sequence comes from Indri indri, assembly GCA_004363605.1. Classification (NCBI taxonomy): domain Eukaryota; kingdom Metazoa; phylum Chordata; class Mammalia; order Primates; family Indriidae; genus Indri; species Indri indri. Next base: position 6,960 of record RJWJ010028021.1, read on the forward strand.
AATAAATAAAGTCCATAAATTTGATTGGTTTGGCTGAAAAAGCTCTTTAAAAATTGAACATGAATGCCTTAGGCTGTGCATGTTTTCTTCTGTTCATCATAGTATCTCTTATCTCAATCTTATGTAAGCTGGATTTCCACATTTATGTTACCTGCCTGGTTCAGTAGACAAGTTTGTTAGTGATTCTACGGGGTTTCAGCATGGGTTGGCCAGCTGATTCCTACACAAGAGGTGAGGTGGAGTGACGCCGGATGAGCATAAACCACAGCTGATTTCTGTCTCCAGTCGGGAAATTAGGTTAGGGGATGGGGTTGCTCTGGTCCTGCTTCTTAAATATCAGTACAGAAGAGCTTCTGCTTTTGTAACTGAGTGACTAGGAGGGTTAACATATCCTAGCTGCAAGGGAGGCTGGGAGATTGAATATTTTTTGCTGGACACATCAATACTTTGAACAAAGATGGGATTCTTTAATTAAGAAAGAGAAAATAGATATTGGGTAGGCAAAGCAGTGTCAGCCACACAAAACATTTTAAAAAAGTGAAAACCATAAAAAAACCCACACATGATTGAGTCTAATACTATTACAATTTGCCTAGTTATCTGTATAGACGAACAAAAAATAAAATGTGTTGATTAATTGATACATTTAGAGAATGTGTTTAAGAATGAACTCTAAAATGTGGGTTTCTGCACCTTTCTGTATTTTTGGAATGATAACTGGGACCATCTCATGAGAAACTGTGACATCATTTTCATAATTTATATGTCAAATATATCAAAAACACATACAAATTAACAAAAACTGTATCAAATATATAAAAATCAAAATATACCAAAATAACAAATGGTTGAATATTCACAGTGTTAACATTTATCCAAAAGACCGATATTTTATTTATCTCTTTATGCCCATGTACCTAAATGTAAAACTGTACATATATGAGGACAGAGAATATATGAATTTCTTTCAAAATTCTGGATCTTCTGGATCTCTTTTTCAAAAGGTAGTGTTGTGCACGTGTTTGTGTGTGTGTCTGTGTGTGTGTGTGTGTGTGTGAGAGAGACTCTCCTTTCCTTCTCTCCACTCTATACCATCCACTCTCCCGAAGGACCCAGTATTATCAACATACCGCTATCAACACACTCGTATACACAGAGATGGTTCATTTTACAAATATGAAGTTATGATTTGTACACTTCTCTATGGATTTTCTCACTTAATAACTCACCCTACAAATTCCTCTAAGTCAGCTGGTAGAGATGCAATAATTTTCTTTTAAATTACCATATTACTCTGTGTTTTGAGTGATCCACATCATATTTAACTATTTACCTATTAGTGAAAATTCTGGTTGCTTCTAATTTTCTTGAAGCTTGGGGTGATACTACAACAAATATTTTTTACGTAATCCTTACCGACTAGTTATTTGATTTCTATAAAATTAAAGATATTGCTGGATCTAAGGGTAAGTATATTTTTAAAATTTAATTGAAGTATAACATATATAGGGAAAATGTGAAAACCTAAGTGTACAGGCCATTGGCTTTTCATGAATTGTACAGGCTTCTGGGATGGCATTTAATTCAAAGAGTAGAAGTTAGCAGCCCCCCAGAAGGTCCCCTTTATGATGTCTTCCAGTCACAACCCCCACAGAGAAAACTACTTGCTTCATTTCTAAATACATAGGTATTTTACTGCTCCTTTTGTATTTTGCATAGATGGAATCATGTAGTATATATTCTTTTGTGTCTGACTTTGCTACTTGACATTGTAAGATTTATTCATATTGTTGAATATAGTTGTAAATAATTTATTCTCATTACATATACTATTCAACTGTGTGAAAGCACTACCTTTTGTTTATTTATTTATTATTTATCCTTTTAACTATTTCTGGCATTTGGGTAGTTTTGGGTTCTGATAAATAGAGCTTCCATTATATAACATTCTTCTTCATGTCTTTGGTGAAGATAAGCGTGCATTTCTGATTTGTGTAAGGGTGAAATTGTGGATCATGCAGAATATATGTATGTTTATTTTAAGAGATACTGCTAAACAGTTTCACAAAGTGTTCGTGCCATTTTTCATTTCCACCCAGCAATGTCTGACTGATCTGAATTTTCACATTCTCACATTTGCTATTTTCTGTCTTTTTCATTTTAGCCAATTTGATAGATTTACTGTGGTGCTGCATATGGTTTAAATTTAAATTTGCATTGCCCTGATTATTAACGAAGTTGAGCCATTTTTATATGTTTGTTGATCATTTGACTGTCCTCTTTCAGGAAGTGTCTGTCTTTTATCCATGTTTCTATTTGGTTGATTGCATTTTTCTTACTGATTTCCAGAAGTTGTTTGTATTACTGGATATAAGTCATCTCCAAGTTATGACCTGCATTTTTAGTCCCTTAATAGTAACTTGATACACAAAAGTCATATATTTTTAATGTAGTCCAATGTCTCTATTTTTTCTCTGGAATTTTGTCCCAGTTTAAAAAATATTTGCTTACTTCACAGAACTGAAGATAATCTCCTCTGTTTTTCTCTAAAGGCTTTGTTTTGATGCTTTTTACTTTTACTTTTTTTACATGAATATTCAAATGACTCACTGTTGTTTATTGAAAAGATTTCAGTGTCATCTTTGACAGAAATTATGTTTTTTACTCTCTATTATATTCCACTGGTCAATTTGCTAATCTGTGTGCTGATACTACCTTGTCTTAAGGAATATACTTTTTCATAGATATTAATATGTGTTTTTATAATTTCTCTAATTTCATTCTTCTTCAAAATTGATTTCATTATATTTAGCTCTTTGTACCTCTATATAAATTCTGAAACCAGCTTGTCAAATTTTTTTGCAAGAAATATCCCTAAAATAAAAAATAGCCTCCTAGGTTTTTGATTGGATCTAAACTAAATGTATAGATTAATTTCAGGAGCATTGACATCAATATCTTTTCACAACGTAGTTTTCCAATCCATATACATGGGGGTTTATTACTTATGTTACATATTTCTTCTTTAATTATATTCAGTAATGTTTTGTAGTTTTGAGTTTAGAAATCCTACCCACTATCTACTAAATCTATTCCTAGACATTTAGTAAAGTTTGATAATATTGTGAATAGTGCTACTTTATTTTCTATTTTTGTTGCTGCTATGTAGAAAAATAATTAAACTTTGTACATTGATTTTGTATCTAACAACCATCCTATATTCATTTATTGATTCTATCGTAGTGAGGATTAAATGAGATGGCGCCTATAAACCACATAGTATTGTGCCTAGAGAGAGCAAGAGCTCAATAAATTTTAGTGTATTATAGGAAGATATTTGTTAATTAGATTGAGTCTTAGTTATAAGGTCCTTTCAAACTGTAAGACTTTATCATTCCATCACTGGATTAAAGTATACTCATAATGTATACATTTCTGGCAGTATACATCATAAACTACTTCTAAGGACATGATTGTAAGTGAAGAGAGAATTGTGAGGATAGTAGATCATACTCTTCCTCAAAATAATTAGCATATTTTAAAGAAAGAAATCAAGTTTGAATCTTAAATATTGAATATTAATTATAATGTAATTGATGCTAATAGCACTACAACAGAGCTTAATTATTGGTATACTATTAATTAACCATACGATTTTAGTGAAATCACTCATCTTTTAGATCTCCATTTCTTTTAATTACAAAATAAAAATATAATACCTAGCTCAAAAATTTGTGATGAAGATTAACTCTGTACCGAACATGGCAGCATCTGGCACGAAGCAGGTATTCTAAAAATATTGTCATTATTATTTATTCCAAAGTATAAAGCTTGACAGAAAAAATATATGTATGTATTGTAGAGCCAAAGTTGGAAAAAAACCCCAAATATTTTCAATTATAAAGACGATTTTCTAATTATTCCACCATTATGTTATTTCATGCTATAATTTTATCATATTCTTTTTACAGTTAATATCTGAGAAAAATCATAGTTGAAGAAAAATATTGGAGATTAACTGATAAGCAGAGACTGATAGTAAGGCTGTAATTTAATCAAGGAATTCTAATACAGTGTTATAAACGAAGGTATAAAATAGTTTGAGGTATCATTGGCAACTTGAATAAGATTATCACATAAGTAATCCATTGTTATAAGACAAGGAGAAAGCATCACATCTTATAAACTGATTAATGTGATAATTAATGAAAAAGTTTAACTGCAATTGTAACCTTCCGGGGAGATTGCATTTGGTATAATGTAGAAATAATAAAGAATTAAAATATTAAATAATTAAAATTTTATAGTACATATATCCATTAAGGTGTAAAAGCATAGTTCCTGACACATTCTCTTTGTTAGCTTTTATCTCTTAGCTTCCAGCGCAGCTTTTTCTACTCTTCTCTGTGATCCTGGGACTGGAACTTTGCACCCCGTGTTCTTTGCCACCTCGCTTCCTGCCAAAATGGCGCTCAGGAGCCAGAAGGCAGAACCAGAGGCAGAAAAGAAGACTCGCTCCTTCCAGTTTTGTTTCCTGCTCCTGTAGTGCCACCATGGCAATCGTTCTTCGTCCTGGCAGCAGCAGTTTATTTCCCACACTTCCAGAGCCAGCCTCATTTGCCTCCATAGAGATAACAGCACCGGCTTGCAGTTGTCCCTCAGTGGCCTTCCTTAGACTCCTGAGTCTCAGCTATGCAGAGTCCCTCTTCCACGCTCCTGAGACACCCGCACCAGCTGGTCAATTTTAATAACCTTTCCCTTTGGCCCTCCAGCCCTAGCGGTAGGAGCTGCTTCCTGTAATTCCGGTACCCATTATTCAGTGTTTCCCTTTGCCTTGCCAGTTGTCCAAAAACTCTTTAACCAATTCCTTAAATTAAATTTACTCTGTTAAAATAACTGTGTGGTTTCTGTTTTCACGAATGGACTTTGACCAATAGATTCATTATTTTTAGAAGGTAAGAAAAGGGTGTACAAATTTTCTAAGTGTATCCATGTGACAGCAGTAAAATATCCAAAATAGGAAAAAAAAAATGAATTGCAATCCTAAGTTTTGGAAATTGGGAAGGAAAATTACATTTGAAATAATACAGATATAATAAAAAATTAAAATATGAAATGTCTAAAACTTTTTTTTTCTTTAGTATGAGTTTCTGTTAAGGCATAAAAGCCTAATTACTGAAACTTTCTGTTTGTTTTTCATCCTTTTTGGCAAGCTATCTGTGTTCTTCATTTAAATTTTTTAGAAAATCCTCTTACTTGTACCAATTATGCTTTACCTTACAGAACCTTGTCGTTTCTCTAGGTTTGCAAGGCCTGCGGCTATCACTGCTGGGCTGCCCTGGAGCCTCCCCTTTTGCTTTTTCTCTGGTTATAGTCTCCCAAGCCTGGCCTACCATAAACTTGTGGGATATAACCTAAGGATCTAGTTTTAACTGCTTTTTTTCCCCTAATATGTAATTTTTACTTTATGGAGCTCAGAAGTTCATGACAGAGAGGAATTAGAAGTACACAAAATGATTGACATTCTGCAAAGAGAATTTGCTCTAATAGATGCCTCTGCATTCAAGTACAATTTGTTACAGCTTACTGCTAAAGAAAGAACTAGACTAGATGTTTCCACCTACCCACTAATCCAAATAACATTTTCCTTTGTGAAATATCTATTCTCTCTGTAAAGTCAAGTGATCTTTCTGCAGTGTTATTATAATGATAGGACCATTCCTCTTTTTGTCACTGGAAACATCCTTCAGAAATTTGAAGCATAGTTAAGTTTCAGCAGAAATGTTATCAGAAGACCTCAATGTTTATACATGAAATGCTAATATTTTTCCCTCTCAATTTCATTGACATCTTTTTACATGGGAGATTTTATATAATATACATATATATTATATATGTCAAGTTCAAGTCCAATTGATTCTAAGACTAGGTAGCTAATATTAATAGTAATATTGAAAATAACAATTACTTAATGTCCAAAATTTCCAGGAATATAGGCTTCTGGTGGATTATAGATTATTCATTCATTTGGTTAAGCAAAGCATGTAGTGGGGAGATAATCCTGCCCTCAAGGAATTTATGACTTCCTATGACAAATTAAATCATGTATATAAATAGCCATAATGCAAAGTATTATATTAATAGAAAGATTATGACAAAGAGAAATATATGTGCTTTAAAATAGTGCTATGGAAATTCAGAGTCTAAACAAAATTACTGCCAATAAAGGCGACAAGGGAAGGCATTCTATTAGTATGGTGTTCGAGTTGATCCTGGAATGCTGACTGTGAAGAAAGCACATTCCAGGCAGGGTGGATAGTGCTTGAGTAAAGGCATGGGATGAAATGAGAAAGTATGAACCTTTTAGAAGGGACAGGGAGAAAATATATTGGCAGGGGCGGTTGAAAAAAGAGAACAGAGAAGAAGAAATGAAAAGTAAATTCATAAAATTTTTTTGCCCAACAGTTGTGGATGAGTACTTAGTTGACATCCTGGTTTATATATCACTTTGGTATATAATCCTAAGGTAGTCATAGCCATGACCATAGCTGTTTATCACAATCATAATCACAATCACAATCACACCCATACTCATATCCACCAAATCTTTAGGAAATAACATAGGTCTGTGGCTCTCAACTCTATCAAACCAGATGCCCCATTAATTGTTCTTTAATTAAATTTAGAGATATTAAAACCTGAAAATAACATCTTTTGAAATCAACATAATATCCTAACTCTAATAAAAATTGAAAACAGTTCATAAAATTATATATATTTTTGATATGTAAATAGTAAATAAGACTACAACCAAAAAAATAATGAGGAAGCTGGATATTTGCACTTTTTTATAATGAATAAATATGGATTTAAGAGAAGTTGATCTGACACTTTCAGTACGGGAACACAGAAAAATCATAGAGCAGAGGTACAGGCGACACAAAAATAAAACCTAACATAGGGATAAATACCAGCCAGGACTTATTTGTATACAATAAAAGTGAACTAACTTCAATTGATGTGGGGAGGACATCAGCCAGTTATAGAGAGTTACCTCTGTCTCCAGCACTAGGAGGCAGGGGAGGGAGGATAGACTGAAACAAACAGAAACACCAGGAGCCACAGAGAGGTCCTGTGGTTGACTCCGGGAACAGGAAAAGAGTAAGAGCAACAGGTAACCTCAAAAGAAATGATTCTATTAATAAAATATAATCTTATAACCTAGATTTTTCCTGTACTACAATTTAACATTACATTGGTTAATGATATGAAAATGGAAATAAAACTTTTATTAATAGCTTCGGTAAGATTTCCAAGTGTCATATGTCTCTCCTAATTTAAAAATATTTGGTTCTAAATCTGTTAGAAGGAGTCTCAATCTCCTCTGTTACATATTTGCATAAAAACCAAGCATAAGAATTCAGGCCAAGAGAGATTTATTGCATTGTCAACTCTAAAATCCATAAGCAGCATTGCTATCCATCAAGTGATTTCCTGAAATGATTATCAACATTTCAGATGCATTCTTGAAAAATATTAAAACCATGAGAAAATACTTGGTGACTGTATTTTAAAGATTTTGCATATGTTTATGTGTCACATAATTTAAGCTCAGCTAATTATAAATTGTTCTTTCAATTGTGTGAACATTGAGGAGGATGCTGAAAAGTTGAGCTCATGGGAGGCGACTCTTCAATGCGTACAACTGTACATTGCATTGCAAGCAAGACCCCGAGCATTTCTCACTCCGTCCACTAACCGCAAATAGCAAGCATTGTTGTATTCTCTACTTCTGTGAGTTCAGCAATTAGAGATACCTCAACTACTGCACACTTCCACTGACGTGAGGTATCTATAATTGTCAAACCCGTAGAAGCAAAGAATACAAAAGTGGTTGCCAGGATCTGAGGGATGGGGGAAGTGGGAAGTTGTTTTCATGGGTATAAAGTTTCAGTTACACTAGATGAATAAGTTTTAGTCATCTACTGTACAACATAGTGCCTATAATTAATGTGGTATTGTGCACTTCAAAATTTGTCAAGAGGGTGGATCTCACGTTAAGCTTACTTACCACAAAAAACAAAAACAAAGGGACACGAGGGAACTTTGAGAGGTATTGGATATGTCTATTACCGTGATCACGTTGACGCTATTTGCATATGTCCAAACTCATCAAATTTTACACATTACACATGAACAGTTCTTTGTATATCAATTATACTTTAATAAAACTGTTAAAAATAGATAAATAAATGTAATTAGCATTCCCCAATCACTGTGATGACCCAAAATGGCCCTGCAGATCCACAGAATTCTCCCTAGATTATGATAAAAACTTCACTGAAAATTGTTGTTGATCTTATTTATTAGGTTGTCAGGGTCAGATTCACAAAATGAGAACTTTTAGCAATGATCAGAAAGATGGCTAAATGATTTTTAATGTTCAGCATTCACTGAGCTTCAAGAAATAATGCAATCGGGAGAGAATAAACACAAAATCTGAAATTCAGAGATGCAATTATATTCTCATGCAATTGAACACATCATATTTTAAAAACAGTTTGCCTCTAATTGCTGTACTTGTAGGCTTTTGTAAGTAATTTCGTGTATCTATTTCATAAGCATCAGTCTATGTTGGCATTTTACAAAGGCAATCTTTCAAAAAAACCTGGGTTATGTAATTCACAGTTCTGTTTTCTGTAAAATTCAAGGTCTCTTAATATGAACAACTACCCCAATAACTAACTACTACATATTTGATCACAATTGAGAACTACAACCATAAACACATCGGCATAAGCTCAGGAAAAAATATGAAAATGGATAAATTTGGAAGAGAAATAGAGCATGGTAGGGAAGTTGTCAAATCTCTTGAGAAATTAAAGGAGCGGTGAACAACCCAAGTAAAGAAGTCAGTCTTGGGAGCCCCTGGGCACATGTCAGCCAAGCAGATCATTACAGCAGCAAAGGTAACTTATCAGCACTCTCATCCTGGAACAGTGACTGTTTTACATGACCTGTGAACATCTATTTTATTGACTTATATAATGAGGAAAACATGATTAATTAGCTGAATGTTTTCCCCAGACATTTACTTCATTAAAAATATTTAATGAATGGCATCAATGATCTAAAAAAGGAATCGCATTTTCTTTTTTGAAATTTTTTTCCTATTCGGTAAAGTCGTATATGTTATTGCAGATTATTTTGGTATTTGGTATTGGTTAAGGTATTTCCTTAAATGAGGAAAAACTTTAGAAACAGAAAGACTTGACCTTAAAGTATGTTCCAGAATGGAACTATGTGCCCTAATCATGAGCTCCTACAAGGCAGAAACCATTGTTGTTTAACCTACTTTTTGACTGTGAAATCTACTAGGAAAGAAATTGGGTTGGGACAGCCTGTATTCATTTCTATCACAGCAATTATTTCCCTGTGTTATATAATTGCCTGTCTCCTTGCCTGCTCCATTCCTTCATTCCCAGCAACTCTGCTAGAAAATAAGCTTCTTTCCTACTAGATTGGACTAATTATTAAAGTGGCATATTAAAATCTCCCTCTAAATTTTTTTGAGATATTTTTATAGTTATAACAGTTATTTCATAGTGTTTTTAGTCATTGTGTTGTTTGATCTTATTACATCTTCTTTGAAAATTGTGCCTTTTATTATTATATAATGGCCTTTTTTGTCTGAATAGTGATTCTATTGGGTCGGTAAATATGAAATGTCTGATTTTGAATCAAAAGTGTAGTTTATTATATCTCAAACAAGAAGCAGTACAATTAATCAAAGTATGCACCTAAACTACTGACACAGTTTTGCCATTTTAATGGTAGCTTGTTTATCCCAGCAGCAAAGAAGCCTGAGGAGTGAGTGGCTACGAAATCGCAAAAGGTGTTTTCCATGGCTTGTGGAGAATTGAATGTTTTTCCTTGCAGGAAGCGGTCCTAAGCCTGGAAGAAGTGGTAGTCAGTTGGTGCAAGGTCTGGTGAACACAGTGGATGACAGAGAGTTTCCAAGTCTAGCTGCCGTAGTTTGAGCAGTGTCGGATGTGAGACATGTGGTTGAGCCTTGTCTCGCAAGAGGATTGGCCTGTCTCTGTTGACCAATCTCAGCTGCTTAATCGCAAGCATCCTCATCATTTCACCCAACTGGTTGCAGTAGACATCCGCTGTAATCAATTGACCAGGTTTCATAAAGCCGTAGTGGATGATACCCAGCGCTGGACCACCAAACAGACACCATTAGCTTTTTTGATGAATATTCAGTTTTGGACTGTGTTTTGACAGTTTGTTTTTATCCAACCATTGTGCTGAACCCTTGAGATTGTCAAAAAGAATCCATTTTTCGTCACATATAACAATACAGTGTAGAAACGGTTCACCTTTTTGTTGTGACAGCAAAGAAAGGCAAGCTTCCGGATGATTTCTCTGCCGACACTCATTTAATTCATGCGATACCCATTTATCCAACGTCTTTACCTTGCCAATTTGTTTCAAATGGTCCAATATTGTTGAAATAGCAATGTCGAAGCTTGCTGCTAATTCACACATAGGTTGACATGGATTCACTTCCAGTACCTATAGCTTTCAACTCATCATTATCCACCTTGGTCTCTGGTCACCCATGTGGCTCATTTTCAAGACTAAAATCACCTTAGCAGAACTTCTCAAATCATCCATGTACTGTGTGTTCATTAGCTACATCCTTCCCAAACACTTCGTTGATATTTCAACCTGTCTGCGCTGCATTGCTTCTAGGACAGAGCTCATATTCTAAAATAACATGAATTTTTGACTTATTTATGGTTTCACAAAAATTTCTCTGCAAAAAAATTTGAAAGATAATCACAAGCTAAATTGTACATTTGAAAAAACAAGCATGTACCTTTACAATAAGAATAAAACAAGAAGAGTCAAAGTGAAATGTCAGACATTCAACTGCCTAATTTAGTACTTAAGGAAATTGTACATTTTATACTTAGTAACTTAATAATTTTAAATTGCATCTTGTTCAATACATGTATTTCCCTCTGATTCTTCCTTTTCACATTTGCCTGGTAATTACGTCTCTATATTTTAAACGCCATTTTTAGTTTATCACTTTAGGTATATTTCTTATAAATAACATAGCTGGGTTTTGTTTTTTAAAAAAAATGGGAACAATTTGGCCCATTCATGTTTAAAGTAAAAAGTTACATACTTCCTGACATATTATTAAAGTTTATTTATTTTATTTTCTTGTTTTTCTCGGTATAATCAAACTACTCTTTCTTTTCTTTCTTCCTCTTGTTAAAAGTTCAACTTTATTGAGCTTTATCCATTGCACTTTATCCATCAACTTCTCATTTCAAACACAAATTCTCACTGACAAAATAGAACTGTTCCCATTGTGGACACCTGATTCTCCCTTTCTTCTTTGCTAATCAGAATACAGATATTTTTGGAGTCAGGAGGTATTGCAAACTTGATTGCTCATGCTTCTTCTGATTAGGAGTGGTCAAGGTACCACTCCCTGGCTAATGATGTACAAGCAGAAATTTATTGGGTGGGGCTTTAGGGAAAACAGTAAATGTACCAGACCAATCTGGCTTAACTTTTATGTAACAAAGTTGTGAGTTGTTTTTCAGTTGCCATGGACCCCGAGGTTGAAGGTCACATAACCTGACCATACCCAGGTGAACCAAACATGCAACCATGGGTACAACCTAAGCGCTTAGACTGAGGAGCAGGGACTGAATTAAGAAGTGGGCACTGCATGGCAGGATCCAATCAGATTGAGCCCTGGCATCCCCCCATGGCAAAATCCAATCAAATTACATTTCCTGGCATCACCACATTGCAAGGTCCTATCAGATCATTCTTCACTACCCTCTGACTATAAAACTAGCCAACCCCCTTTGTTCAGGTACACATTGCTTTAGAAACTATCCCTGGTGTGCTCCTTACTTGTGGCAAGTAATAAAACTCCCTTGCTATAACTAACTTGGCTGTGTCTGCTGACTTGATACCTGCCAAGCAAATGAACCCCTCCATTTGGGAGGTAACAAAACGATTAATACTTAGCTGGCATGTATTTTTGCCCTTTGCCCTTCCTCTCCTTCCTTCCTAAAATGCAGATATCATTCCCAAAGTTGGAGCAGCCATCTTGTGATCATGATGACAAAAGCCATCACAAAGGGGACTGAGTGGAAGAAAACACAGGAGGTTAGGCCCTTGTTGGCACTGTGGAACTGTGCTGGACGGCCTGCTTCCAGAGTCCTGTTCTGTGAGAAACACAGCCCTCTGTTGAGTCAGATTTCTTGTTTTGTGTACCTGAACGCAATCCTGATGGATACACTCCCCGCGACTAAGGCACCTCCAGTCCTCCACTGCTCCCCACCATCAGATGAATTAGCTGAATGCCCTAGTTCCCTACTCTCTCCAAGCTGAGATTGGAATTCTTTTATTTTTCCCTCTTCCCCTCCTTCTTAACACAAAAGTTTTAGTGAAATTATTTTGTGCTTTAATTCTCAACTTTTATTTTGTATTATTTTAGAGAATGTCATTTTATTTCAAAGCCTTTTATTATTTCAAGTCACTCTCTCCTAACATGATCACAAAGTTCATTTTTTGCCACTGGTTTCTTCCTTCTTCGCCTTTGCTTATGTTAAGATTTCTGTTCTGATTCATTTCTTTGGCTAAAGTTCATTTTTGAGAATCGTCCTCAGATGAGATGTGTGTTGATACTGTCTGATTTCTTGTTTATTGGGTCATGGTTCTTTTCTCTGCCAAGCCTGTGGATATTATTTAAATTTCATCCAGCTTCCAGGATCACTGATTAAAAAACCTGATGTCGGTCTGTTTCATTTTTCTTCTGTAACTAATTCTAATGTTGTTTGTTATTTTTCTTTATCTTTGAGGTGTTGTCTTTTGCAAATCATGCCTGCTCAAATTCAGTGAGTACTTTTAATTTGCAGAACTAAATCCTTCTTGAAGCCAGAGAATTTTTCTCTAGTGTTCATTTCCTCTCTTCCCTTGTTTCTTTCTCTCTTCGGGATCTACTATCATTTGCTGATTTGGACTCCAAGGTACATTTTCCAGTTTACTTTTTTCTTCCTTCAGGATTTCTATCTCTTTTTGTTTATTGCTCCATATTTTGAAACATTTCTGCACTTTGATTTTCCATGACAAAAATTCAATTCTCAGCAGTGCTCATTCTGTTCTTCATTTCATCTACTGCACTGCATTTTTTAAAAAATTAAAAACCATGCCTTTCATTTCCAAAAAGTATATTTTAGCACTGTGACTAAATGCCCTTAGTGCTCTTATTATTTTGTTGTTGAGGACGACGTTACATGTGTGGCCTGTCTCCATCAGCAGTTCTTTGTCACTAGGAGCTGTCTCTGTCCCAGGAGCCACGAGCTCTGCTTGTTCCTCCTCCATCTGGTTATGGGTCGGTCCCTTTGGACACTGGCTTTTACTGCCTTTAGGGCTTAGGCTGACCAGTTAGGTGCTATGAACACAACATAACCAAAAAGTGGTGGGAGACACGGCACCATGTGCTCTGTGAGTCAATGATGGACGCTACGGCTCTCTCCCAGCGAAGGCTCTCTTCTCCCCACTCACAACTGGTAGGGTCAGGCTGATGGAATAGAAAGTCAGCAATTTTTGAGCATATTATGTTCCAGGTCCTCTTCTAAGTAAGTTGTAAAAATAAGAATTTTTCACTATTATAACTCTTTGATCTAGAATTTATTATCTTTATTTTGCAAAAGAGGAGTTAAGAAACTTGCTCAAATTTCCACTACTAGAAAGTAATAGAGCCAGGACATAAATTCCAGCAGTCTTTGTTCATAATGCTGCTTCTCAAATAATATGCTATTCAGCCCACATGAGCATTCCATATATGTGAATATCCAATAACTATTCCAGGGCCAAGAAGACCAGCAGCTCCTTCAGAGGGACCAAGGCTCTCCAAGGGCCACAATCTCACCCAGAATCTCACAGCTCATACCCTGTCCAATGACAGTCTTCAGGTTTTTTTTTTGGCCAGAAAAAGAAAACATCCTGCACCCCATCATGACTTCAGCACCCAGAAAGGGCAGAGGCTTTACACACACCCTCTACAGACCTACCCTCCGAGGCCACTCAGGGGAAAGTATATTTGGAAGCTGGAGCAGAGTTTGAATAAGCTAGAGACAGGAATATGCATTCATACTGTACAATCCTCTGTATGTAATCTTCTTGAGGGTGGCAGCTATTTTTGTTGACCTTTCATTCTCCAACACATAGTAGTAGCTCAATAAATATTAACCAAATGAATTATAATAGGTCTTTGCCATCTGAGAGCCATCACCCCAAAGTACAGATAGTATGTAAGACACAGGACTCCATCCCCAAACTCTAAACCCTGGGCCAATTCTCTTCTAAGTTTTTGGAAAGCCATCTCTGAGGTTGCTATTCTCTTAGAAGAGGGAAAAGCAAGCTTCTTTTCATTCTTTTGTTATGACTTTACAACAGGAAAAAAGACAAGAATTTAAGTTCTTACAGAGAAAATAAATGAATAAACACCATGTACATAGAAGAGCTCTGGCAATTGTGTGTGCGTGTGTGTGTGTGTGTGTGTGTGTGTGTGTGTGTGTGTGTGATTAGGAGAAAAAGAAGAGAAAAATAAAACCGATGAAAAGTTAGTGTAGTATGGCGACCATACTCCACAGAGAAGAAGGAAATGTTGCTTAGCAACTAGAAGTTTCAGGAAGGAAAATTCTCAATTCCAGGGGTTAAAAGTGTG